>JAGKTI010006446.1:17160-40731 GCA_018397915.1 Birgus latro
AATGAACTGTTGAACATAGAGAATGAAAGTAATGCAAGTATAAGTGGCTGGGGAATGGCAGGGAGAAGGAGGGTTGTGAGAAGAGAGGAAGAAATCACCAGGATGGAAGTGGTGGAAGCAATGAAGAAAGTTAAAATGGGGAAAGCCCCAGGAATTGATGGAGTGTGTGGTGAAATGCTGAAGCATGGGGGAGAGATAGTAATAGAATGGATGTGGAAGGTGTGCAGATTGGCTTGGGAGGAGGGTAGAGTCCCGGAGGATTGGAAGTCAGGTATAATTATTCCTCTGTACAAAGGAAAAGGGGAAAAAGCAGTGTGTGGTAATCATAGGGGCATTTGCCTTCTCAGTGTAATAGGAAAAATATATGGTAGGATACTTATTGACAGAGTTAGGGAAATTACTGAGGAATTAGTTGGAGAAGAACAAGGAGGTTTTAGGAAGGGAAGAGGTTGTGTAGACCAGATATTCATTCTTAGATCCGTAGTGGAAAAGTTTCTAGAGAAGGGCAAGAAGTTGTATGCAGCCTTCATGGATCTGGAGAAAGCATATGACAGGGTGGATAGACAAGGTTTGTGGAAGGTATTAAGAATATATGGAGTGGATGGGAAGTTGCTGAAGGCAGTGAAGAGTATGTATGAGGGTGCTAAGGCTGCAGTGCGTGTGGATGGCAAACTGAGTGAATCTTTCCATTTGAAGGTTGGATTGAAACAAGGATGTGTCATGTCTCCATGGTTGTTCAATCTGTATATGGATGGGGTTATAAAAGAGATACAAGGTCGGGCAGTGGATGTTGGAGCGGCCCTAGTGAGAGAGGGCAGTGTTTGGAAACTCCCTGTACTGTTGTTTGCAGATGATACTGTGTTGTTGAGNAATGAACTGTTGAACATAGAGAATGAAAGTAATGCAAGTATAAGTGGCTGGGGAATGGCAGGGAGAAGGAGGGTTGTGAGAAGAGAGGAAGAAATCACCAGGATGGAAGTGGTGGAAGCAATGAAGAAAGTTAAAATGGGGAAAGCCCCAGGAATTGATGGAGTGTGTGGTGAAATGCTGAAGCATGGGGGAGAGATAGTAATAGAATGGATGTGGAAGGTGTGCAGATTGGCTTGGGAGGAGGGTAGAGTCCCGGAGGATTGGAAGTCAGGTATAATTATTCCTCTGTACAAAGGAAAAGGGGAAAAAGCAGTGTGTGGTAATCATAGGGGCATTTGCCTTCTCAGTGTAATAGGAAAAATATATGGTAGGATACTTATTGACAGAGTTAGGGAAATTACTGAGGAATTAGTTGGAGAAGAACAAGGAGGTTTTAGGAAGGGAAGAGGTTGTGTAGACCAGATATTCATTCTTAGATCCTTAGTGGAAAAGTTTCTAGAGAAGGGCAAGAAGTTGTATGCAGCCTTCATGGATCTGGAGAAAGCATATGACAGGGTGGATAGACAAGGTTTGTGGAAGGTATTAAGAATATATGGAGTGGATGGGAAGTTGTTGAAGGCAGTGAAGAGTATGTATGAGGGTGCTAAGGCTGCAGTGTGTGTGGATGGCAAACTGAGTGAATCTTTCCATTTGAAAGTTGGATTGAAACAAGGATGTGTCATGTTTCCATGGTTGTTCAATCTGTATATGGATGGGGTTATAAAAGAGATACAAGGTCAGGCAGTGGATGTTGGAGCGGCCCTAGTGAGAGAGGGCAATGTTTGGAAACTCCCTGTACTGTTGTTTGCAGATGATACTGTGTTGTTGAGTGAAGACGAAGGGGAGCTGCAAGGCTTGGTAGATGAGTTTGGGAGAGTGTGTAAGAAACGGAATCTAAAGGTGAATGTGGGGAAGAGTAAAGTGATGGTCTTCGAGAGAAGTGAAGCCAGTGAGTGTACAGTGAGATTGGATGGGAAGGAAATGGAGAATGTGAGTGAATTTAAGTACAGTACTTGGGCAGTGTGATGAGTAAGGATGGTAGTCTGGAGGGTGAAGTGCTCGAAAGGGTACAGCAGGGAAGGAAGGTTGCTGGTTCGTTGAAAGCAGTGATAAGAAACAGGGAGGTGAGCATGGAAGTGAAAAAGTTGTTACATGACAGTATTGTGATACCAACTCTGACATATGGAAGCTTGGACCCTGTTGGAAGGACAGAAGTCAAGAGTGAGAGCAGTGGAAATGAGTATTTGAGAGGAGCATGTGGAGTCACATGGAGAGACAGACTAACAAATGAGGAAATGAAGGAGCGTTGTGATGTGGTTGAGGACGTGATGGGAAGTGTTAGGAGAAACACGTTAAGGTGGTTTGGGCATGTGGAGAGGATGGAGAGTGAAAGATTGACGAGGAGAGTGTATGTGAGTGAGGTGGAGGGGGCGAGAGGGAGGGGGAGGCCGAGGATGAGATGGAGGGATGGAGTGGAGAGGTATACGAGAAGAGGGGGGTGTGAGTTGGGAGCGTGGTAGTGAAATGGCAAGGGACAGAGTGACATGGAGGTGATTTGTTTGTGGCCACCCCATTCGGGACTGAGGCGTCTGGCAATAGATAGATAGACAGGTACCAGCCTCACTCATAAAAACCAAATCTTCCCTTTTTCAATAATTACACCTACTAAATACATAACTACTGTTATAGAAAGTATAAAAAAAAACACAGGCATGGTTAGGTTAATTGAAAATGATGAAACGGGCACAATATGGAAGAAACATGTACCATATTGAGACCTGTGATGGACTTGGTAAGGGGTTCTGAGGTTAGGTGTAAGAGAGTTAGTGGACTCCACCACCTGGGATTAACTCCTCAAGTAGGGCCTCATCTTTGAACCCCTCAAAGCCATCAGAAACCTAAGATTTTGCACCATAACTGTCTGCAGAAACCAGCTGAAGTACGCAATAACAATGGATTTTTGCTGAAAAATGCACAATAATGGCAGGAGTGCAGATTTTTATCTACATGCGATAACAAAAACCACTACAACCAAGGGATCACTGTATTTGTCAGTGCACCAGTAGAAGCACGGCAACCATAACACTTACTGTATAAATGTCCCCAAGAGACTGGCTCTGCAATGTCATGCTGACCACCTTTTCCCACCCAAGGGATGGAGTTGAAAGGTGTATGGTATATCTGGTCCATTTCTATTTTCAGGAAAAGTGGCAGAATCTGTCTTCTTCATCTCTGGGCAATAAAAATGCATCCATCTCCATCTCTGTCCTGGGGATGGAGTCGTGATGCGTGCCTAGGTCTATGCAGCCAGCTTCCACTCTCCACATGAAGCCATCCATCTCCACCAACTGTGAAAAATAAAAAGGCACTGAGAACAACTTTCCAAGTCTAACAAAATTTTATATAACCATGAAAGACTCACCCTTCAGTCCTAACCTTGTCAAAGGATAAAATACTGCTGCTTTCATAGCTCAATGGTTATCTAATGTTTTTGTAACCCCCATGAAAAGTACAGTGCAACTAAACAATTACAGTACCATGATAATTTTCCTTGTTTTTACCTCATTTATGAAAACACAGAGGCTCGAAAATGTTCCCTAACAACACTGCTTTCCAGTTACTCAGAAAATTATTTATCTAAACCAGCTAATAATATCTTCACTCTAAGCATGTGTTTTGAATTATTGCAAATGTTTGGATTTCATGAAGCCAAACTTTACCATTAATGTTAGCATGTCAGTGATTTTATAATTTCTGCCATGCATAATCTATCACCTAAAAATTACTGTATCATTCAACTTCAATATTCAATACATGATTAATCTGCAGTAACAGGCAATACAACATAAAATAAGGATACAATGTCATGAGAAAAGCAACCTAACCCAAAACTTCACCACAGTAGTCAATTACTTCTGCCAATTCTACTCTATAAAAGGGAAAAAAAGCAAGCATCAAATACACCTCAAAATCAATGCCTTGTCTTGTATTTGTTTTACCAATGGTGTACATGAGATGCTATCTGACCGCAATATTTAAAGACATGGATTGCCCGAGGTGAACGATGCCCCTTCCGAATGGCTCCCCCTTTCCTTTATTTCCTTACACCTTGTTCACACTTCATCCACCTGACCAAGAAAATAAAACCTTTGCATGTAAATACCAGATCTACTTACCTGTCGCGCGTGTTAGGGACTGTCCTGCAAGATTCAGAAGAAAACGTGTGAACTGTGATTCAGCAGCCCTTGTCCTCTACCTGAATTCCACGACCGACACACGTCTACTGTACTCTTATGAGACACATATTTTCATCCGCACATGCATAGTAGCGCACCATAAATGCACATTCACTTATTATATTGGCAATAAATATACCCACTAGCGTTGGAAAGTACGTGTAACCCCGGTATTTCCTGGTAAACGTGTGAGGAGGCACCGAGCGGTCGTGGTGTTGATCCTGAGATCAAAGGTGCCGCCAACCACTCACACTAATTACAATCTCACACGACATTATTATCACTTCCACTGCCACAGTAGCACATCCCAAGGGTCAGTTCACGTACCTTATCGGCATCAAATACCTCAAAAGGCGTCAAAAAATAACCATAGTCCTGGAATCTGCTACTAAATGTTGGAGGAGGGAGCGACCTAGGCAGCCATATTTGTGTCAGGGCAGCGGAGTACAGGCAGAAAAAATAACGAATTATATGTTTCGCGATATTTTTTATTTGGAGGACGAGTTTTTTCCTTCTCCTTGTTTGTGTAAAGAGTACACTTTATAACACCTTCACGCAGAATACTACCTGCTTGAAGTACCTAATAATGACACAAGAGACGTTCACGAAAATAAGTTCAACCAAATTAAGTTACGTTTCTTACCAGAAAGAGTTTCTCCTCTCCTCTTTACCAAAAATGTCATGAAACAGTTATGGTTAAATATTGATATATTATTTAATTTAGCGCCGTCGGTCCACTATGTGCTATTTATCGTCAACGTGTATCTGGTAAAAGGAACAGTTATTGAGTAGCTGTTTAATGTAAATAAACCAAAGAACATGTGCACACTAAAAGCACACTAGGTGTCGCGATTGAATTAGTTCCACCAAAACTAAGGCAACATTCATAAACTTTCTTGATCTTAAGCGCTGCGTAAGGTTCTTGGTTTATGCTTTTATCTGCCTCCGTAAAGCTACCAGGGACTCCCTTACTACACCAGAGTGAATATCCATTGAAAATACGTCCGTGCAAACCTATTTCTGAAAGCAATTCATTTCTGTTGAGGCAAGTGTATCGTAACAACTGGTTAAGATTTTTCGTGAATAACGTATTAGCTCCGTCATATCCCACACAGTTACCAAATCATAGTATGTCTCCAGGAAATAGAAACAAGAAATTTGTTAGCAATGTTTAAAGCCTGAATATATTATTACCAATAAGAAAATATCCTCTAATAATATAAGTGGACTAGGAATCGGGGTTATTCCTCTGTACCTGAGGAACGAAAGGGTAAGTACCACTCTTAGAGTTGGGAACACTGATCAAGCACTTATAATCGCTTTAAATTCCCTTATTCAATTTATTAAACACGAAATAACAAATATTAGCGTTATAATAGCCTTCTCCCCACCGGTCTGTATCAAAGAAACAATCCCAGAAGATGCAATAGTGGAAATATCGTCATTTTAGGTTGGCCACCGAGGAGGAAGGATGTCGGCAGGGTCGCTCCTGTTGTGGTAATGGTTTCCATGGCAACGCAGGCTGCGGACTCGTATTCTCGTCGGTTTTGCGAGGCTTTTCAGCACCTAGTTTTTAGTGATGCATCGTGAATATTGCATTTTGATATTCTTTCATGATATTTATATGGTACTAACGTCGGCATCCTTACATAAATAGCATAAAAGAGAATATTACCGGCATACGCAGAATTAAACTCATAAAGGAGAGGTGTCTTACTGTATTGGGGGCATCAAAATTGTCTTGTGTGTTGTTCATCGATACTGGAAAGATTCAAATAACATACATGAGAATTATATGGTGCAATATCCCTCATGTACTCCATGTCATTCTTGCAAACTGTGGTAATCAATACCAGAATCGACTTCAAGTTCTTCCACATAGGAGTTGAATGTATGAATCACGAGATCACAGCCCCCAGACACTTCACCAGGACACATGGCAGGACTCACTGCCAGCACATCGACAGGACGCAGCAGGACACAGCAGAATACATAGCAGGACACACCAGGACATCACCAGGACACATAGCAGGACACAGCCAAGACATCAACCACCTGAAGAAACAATATTTGTATCAGCTGAGAACACACATCAAGGTTCACAGGCGGATGGAGACAAAACTGTGGAGAGATATATGCGGTCAGAACAGGTAGTGCTGAAATTTGATACTAAAATGCTGATAAGTAGTTTGTAACAGCTAGTGTAGTGTAGAATGTTGCCACTTAAGCTTCAGATGAATAAAATGCCTGATGTTACCTAGAAATATCAGATTTTTATGATTTTTGAATAACTATAACTGATTACAACTTGTACTGTAATATTACCGCTCAAAACTGGTGACGTTCCCTTCCGGGCCGACGGACAGGAAAGGGCCGATCCCGAGGTGGCAGGATTCCAGACTTGAGGTGGCGTACGGACTGAGGCGGCAAAGATCCTATAAGTTGTCTTCAACTCTTCATGTGAGTGCGTTGGTTGAGCAATATCTTGTTTGTTGTCCCTGAAAATACTGAAATACATGAGATGAAGAGTAATGTCATAACTATCTTTAAGATACACAGCCATTTCTTTACGTATGTCTACATTCCTCAATATTTTTAAATTTACTCGCGACGACTTCAATCCAGTACATCATCTATTTCTTGTTGCTAGAAGTTTATAAAGTTCCAGGATAGCCCCCAAATACTGGACAAGTCCGTGAAGGCTGTATTTAAATTTATCCAGTTCGAAAGCTCCTAAATTTGAATAAAACAGTCGGGACTTAGCTGCATTAAAAAAAAAAAAACGGTATTGACTTGGATGGGGTTGTCACTGTAATTTTAAATACTGGCATACTTCACTGCCCTATCATTTTATTGGTCGAGCGTCTTGATGGTTTGGCCATAACGAGGAATAGAAGACTGAGACGACCAGTATGTGAGAGATGCAGGGAGAAAAGGTAGACCGATGACGATGGAGGTAGAGAGGTATATGAATGAGGAAGATACAAGATAGTGAGATGATAGTCTGACGTTGGAAGACAGGGTAACAAGACTTATCCGTGGCCACCCTCCACGGAATAAAGGTATCTGACTATAGTTAGGATTATATAAAAAGATAAGTAGATTGATAGAAGAGGTATAATCAGAAACTCTTCTAGTGACTTTTCTTGTGCTTCAGATTCCTGCCCTGCCTTGCCCTGCACTGCCCAATGATACCGTATTCGTCTCTGCTCTTCTCTACAGGTCACCTCTACTTTGGCAATCGGTAATGTATTTGTGACGCATTTTAAACCATATTAGCAGAGGTGTCACTAAATGAAAGTATTGCTGTACAAAAAATATTGATTTTTGTGGTCAAAGGGATATCCATAATACCACTTAGCCATTATCCATACCAGTCCAATATCCTTCTTCCTACATCCTAACCAGTCCATCCATCTTTACTAAACTGTTTACTTCATTTTGGCTAAAAATTGCAATTCTTCCATTTTGAACGTGAGCTGCAACAAGAAATTTACGCAGATATGAACCGTTGTATTGGCTTACTGGCATCAGCGAATGTGTAGTAATGTGGATCAGTCTGTGTGTCTTAAATTCTCGTGAACAACTGATCAATTCTGGATCAAAAGTGGCATTTATATTGCGTGTAGATCTGGGAAAAAGCGATCTGATATTGGTGCAGTTTCCTCAAAGGTCAGGGTTAAGGATCAAGGTCAAAAGTTCAGGACACAGTGTTTACACGAAAGCTTAGCCAGATTAGTTGAAATTTAGTGCAGATCAAAAGTCAGTGTCACAGGTTAAGGTCAATGACTGGGCGGGTTTCAGTGCCAGAGTTAGTGGTGGTTTAGTCACTTTTCAATTATGCATGGACGCACTGTGGTGTTTTATTCAGGCTCTGGGCAGATTTATTCAGCAGAGATTTCCCACGAGCTACGAATACAAAATTGTAATAGTCGACACAACCTTACTACTGTATTCCACCTAACACAAGACGATTTTATTCTGGTGAGTTAGAGACGCTTGATAATGTTAATACTGTACTGTCACCTGTAAACCTTTCATAGTCGGAACAAATATGAAATTCAGTTCCAGCTAACACATGACTTTATTCAGCCGAAATATTCCAAAGTTAGTATCAGAATTATCGATTAACGCTTGGCCGGAAAAATTTAAGTATTGTTTCACCTAAAGCCAGACCATTTTATTCAGATGGATTTTAGGAGCCTTTAAATCTTCGTGCTGTCACAACTTAGCATTCATTGTTGCAGTTAACGCCTGATAATTTTGTTCATTATAGGGTTCTGTTCCATGTGACTCTGGGGATTTTGAAGCAAGTTTCTCATTTTCTGAACCGATTTTTGTATAGCACATCTCCGTCTTTTACGTTGAGAAACTGTCGATACTACAATAATAACGATTAAATATCAGGGCTAACTATGCATCCCCAATCGCTATGAGAAAGGTGCTAAGTCAGCCACCTAGAATACGAGTAATCATTAGCATTTTATTATAATCATGCATAGAATCACTAGTCTACAAATTCTGACAGGATAATTCAAGGATTAGATGAATAGCTCTTGAATTAGCAATAACTAATACAATTAAGTACGATTTCATAGAATTTGACAAGATTTTGACGGAATGTACTGATGAATGGAATTACCCATGATTTTTACGAAGTAACTGAATGAACTGACTATGCTGGATTGACAGGCACTGAAGGATACCAATACTGCTGAATTAACTATACTAGACTATATATCTGAATCTGCTGTATTAAATGTACTGGGTTAACTGAATTTGGTGTATTAAATGTACTGGGTTACCTGACTCTGCTGAATTAAATGTACTGAGTTAACTGACTCTGCTGAATTAACTGTACTGGGTACTGAGTATGCTGGATTAAATATACTGGGTTAACTGAATATGCTGGATTATAATGGGTTAAATTAATTTGCTGGATTAAAGATACTGGATTAATTGACTGCTAGATAACTATACTGGATTAATTGACTTCGCTGGATTAACTATATCGGTACTAGGTTAATTCACTTTGGTGGATGAACTGAAGTTGCTGGATGAGATGAGCTAAGTAAATGACTGAGTCCAGTGGTTGAATCCAGTGACTCAGTCCAGTGACTGAACTGACTATACCCTATTTCACCGAGTCTGGCACCATAAGTGATGTCCTTAACACCTGTAGCATTGATAATGGTCCTCAGAACTGGGTATACCTTTTTGTATTGCCTTTATATATTGGTTCTCAAGGTAAAACATAGAGGTTTAGCGTTGACATCACTGATAGTGCCAAACTTGGTGAAACGGAGTATAGTTTTGAGCTTACTGAGCTTACTAAGCTTTTGGGCTAGGAATTTGCTTTTGAAATGGCTCTGGACCGGAACCGTCCTCTATTTGCTGCATTTTTTATCTTTTATGGTTGTTCTTTTTTTAACATTTCGGTTCCTATGATGCGTTCTAGTGTATAAAATCGTCTGGTGTTAGCCGGAGCAGAGTACTAGAGTTTTTCCCAACCATGAAGGTAAATGATACCAATACTGATTCTTTCCGACTCCTGTGACACTTTCAGCTGAATAAAATCGTCTGGTGTTAGCTGAATTTAAATTGTTTTCCCTACGATGAGGGCAAATAGTGCCAGTTTTAACATTTTTCGCAATGATTCGCTCAGATGAATTAAATGGACGTTATCTGAAATCAAACAAGCTGTACTGACCATGAGACTAAATATTCTCTACGGATCCGAATTTCCTCATTGGTGACTACCTCGTTATGCATATGCTCCTTGCCTAGCTTGTCTCGCCTGCCTGCCTGCCTGCCTGTCTATATTTTGCCTACCTACCAACTCTGGTCACCTGCCTGCTTGCCCTTTACCTGTCTGCCTACCTGCAGTTACACAGCAATAACACTCACGGAACACTTTTCTAAATGTCCCAATACTGTGTTCCGATAAGTGAGCTGGGTGCATGGTAGGGTATGAAAGGACGGTCTGTGATAAAACTAATGTATTAGAGGATCGTTGCTGAGTAAGGACAAACATTTCCTAGAGATTTCCTATGAATGCCAAGTATATGTGAAATGGCGAGAAAACTAAATGGTAATAGCTACGATATGGCACTGGAGGTCGTTGCATAGTAGGGACGAATAAACCAGGAAATGTTTGTATCGTTTTGTTTCGCTTTTGAAGGCTCTAACATGCTTGCACGCGTCGGCCTTGGTTACCTAATGGCTGCTTTCCACGCTGCTCGATCTCTGGCAGCTTCCGTATTTAGTCCCTTATCACTGAGGTCACGCTCAGTGACCTAGTCCCAGGTCTTTTTTGGTCTACCTGTTGATACCCTACCCCTAACACTATCACTTCCCTTTCTGCACACAATTATGCCCCATTCTCTCCACATGCCCAGACCATCTCAATCTACATCTCCTCATCACAACACCAATACATTCCAGCCCCATCCTACCCCTCAACTCGTCCATCGTAAACCTAGTCCCCCCAGGCCTCACACTCAGCGACGCACTGCACATCCACCTAATCGTTGCAATTTCTGTACGTTTGAACCTGCGAATAATCGTTGCAATTTCTGTACGTTTGAACCTGCGAATATCCTCTTCCGTTACTGCCCAGGTCTCATTACCATACAGCATTACACTCCTAACAGATGCCATTTAAATAATATCCTCTTCCTTTACTGCCCAGGTCTCATTGCCATACAGTGTTACACTCCTAACAAATGCCACATACAAAAATCCCTTGGCACGGAGGAAGAGTCCTTTCAATGCCAGGAGAGGCAACAGCTCCCTGAACTTCTTCCAACCACTCTTCACTCTAGCCACAGAGCTAGCGCCACCCCCACCTCCAGCACATAACATGTCTCCCAAATAACAAAACTTCCACACACTCGAAACTCACCAGCAAGTTCAATCCTTTCACGCCTGACAATCTCCACATGCTCTCCCCGACACACAGCACATATGAAATCAGCGTTATTTGCCTCTACTACCACTACATCTCCTATGCACCCACTTATCACAGACGCTGCACGAGATGGAATTACTTGCCACGCCCTTATGGTCAATCCCCCTGTTTTTTGACATTACCGCCACAAGCCATAGATACCATCACTTTTGTTTTATCTGCACTGACCCTTACACACTTGTGCCCCACACCATCTATCCATTTCCTAAATCTTTCCTCCGCCTCCCTTTCATTCTCTGCAATCAACATCAAATCATTAGCATACAAGATCTCCCATGGGAGTCCATTTCTGAAGTCACGTGAGAGGGCCTCAAGTACCATAATAAACAACAACGGGCTCAAGACTGCCCCATGATGCATACCAACATTCACGGAAAACTATTCACTCAGAACTCCATTCACCCTTCCCTGGCTGCTAGCACCCACATACATGGCCATAACCACCTTAACCAGCCACTCCTCGATACACTCCACTTGTGTATAAGTACAAATGGCATAAAATTAAAATGAAAGATTGAACAGGATATATAACGGATTAAACAGAGGACATTTTGCAGAGGACTCAGAATATTTTACTTATGAGTTTCATGGAGGGCTCAGTATTATAAATGGTTATGGGGTGTCGTAAAGGGAATGTTTCATAAGAGGTTCAAGGTTTTTCGTAACGGGATATGAAGTTTTCGTGAAGGGATTTGGGCATTTCATAAAATTTTTCATACTGATGCTTGACAGTTGTAAAATATGGGTGTTTAGTAGAGGGTGAGTTTCGTAGTAAGATCCGGGTATTTTGTTGGTGTTTAACGTTTCCCATAGCGTATTTTTTTTCTGGATATTGCGTTATATGCCCCGAAATCCACCAGTACCCTTCCAATACCCCAACCCTCATGCCCCATAAGTTCATATCACCCTCTCACCCCCATTACATGCCCTCACATTCCTCACCCCCGTCATATCCTTCACCCCTTTTACCTTCTACCTTCAGTTCTACTGCAGCACTAGGCAATACTAACTTATTACTGAATAGGATTAGATTAACAACTCAACTTAGTTTAGCAAGACACGAGACCTTTTACCTTATCAATTCCTCATTGAATGCTGTATATTTCTCCCGCAGGTGATGTGAATATGGCTAATGCAGAGTTGATTCCAGGAAAACGATGTATTGTAGCAGAAGGGATGTAACCAAGAATAGGCTTGTTCCAAAGATAAAGATCGTAGCTGTTCAAGGGGATCTCCGGTGGCTTCCAAAACGCTCCTGAAATAAAGCATGAATAGTAGCATCCGTTTACCCATATACCAGTATCAGTGAGACAGATTTCATGTTTAATACTGACAGTTTTGACCATCTTAAAACATCTGAGGGGTTACATATGTTAAATCGCCTGGCATCAAACAGAACTTAACCAACTACTGCTTGACTATTATATTCAGCTTAGACATGACTTACAATTTTCCAATGTTTAGCAGAAAGTTTCTTAATGGACTCTTATTTCTATGTGACTATACCCTGAAAACGTAAAAACATGGCAGTCTGTTTCTGCGATATCTAGAAAGTCAACACTAATAGCATTTTTTAACCAACAAAATATTATCAAACATTAACCATACGTTTTAAAAAGAAATTTTGAAAGTTAAACCCTGCACATTTTTTCAGGGCAAAGTAGTTTACTTTTATTACAGGTTTAGATCTAATACAGAAAAGTATTTTGGTAAACGGACTGCTGCCATACATAAAGCATTGTCTTTGTAACAGGTTGTTAGTAAAAGTCTGAAGCTTTGTCAGTGAATGTTTGGACTGTTTTGCTGAGTATTCTGAAAAACAGGTTTTTCTGCTTTTGTGTTTTCCTGTCCCCGTGTCTGTATGCTGCACACATTACTGTATTTGTTATACTGGGAAATACGGTCATGATGCATTGATATTTGCGATGGATATAAAACCGATGGAAACAAAACTACGGAAAAATGTTGTGGAAACAAAACCGAAAAATTATTTGAAGCAAAACTGATGGAAAAAGAAAAAAAACTGATGAAAAAATGGAACCTAACAATTGATGGAAACAACTTCAGAAAAAGATGGAAACTAAGCTGATGAACAAAAATTGAAAATGAAAAAACTCTACAATGGAAACTTCATACGATAACGAAAATAAACGTAATTATGGAGCAAAGGGAGGGTTGGTAATACAGGCAACTTAGTCCTGTGAGCAGGTGGGTTTAGTACCTTTACATATCCACTGTATGTTTGTGTGTGTTTTTCTTTTTTCCTTTTTTACATGCAAAGAAGAAGGAACCAAACGCCACGGGCCCGCATACTGTTCCTTCCAAGAAAAAGCAAAAACAATACAAAAGAGCCAAATTCAAGATCTGTTCATTTAGAGATGCCTGGACACTGGACACACTGCGTTTGAAAGACTGGAGATCATAGGAAGTAGGAAATACAGACAGAGGAAGACAGTTCCAGAGTTGACCAGTTGCATAAATGAAGGACTGGGAGTAACGGTTAACTCTTGCATTAGAGAGTTGGACAGAAAAGGGACGAGCGTTTGTTGCTAGACGGGTTCTACGTGCCCGTCGTAGAGGTAGAGGGATGCAAGCAGACAGTTCAGAGGAACAGTGACCGTTGAAGTAGCGATAAGAGAGAGATAAGGATGCAACAGTGCGGCGAAGAAACAATTGTTGAAGGGAATCAGTAAGAGGAGGAGAGTTAATGAGACGAAAAGCTTTTGACTCCACCCTATTGAGAAGAGCTGCATGTGGGGAGCCTCCCCACACATGAGAGTTGTACTCCATACACGGGCGAATAAAACCCGTGTACAAGGTCAACAACTGTGCAGGGATAAAGAAAGTTCGGAATCGGCTTAGCACACCGATTCTCTTGGAAGCAGATTTCACAAGAGATGTAATTTTGTTCTTTCCAAGACAAATCCCGAGAGAATGAAACCCCAAGCATATTCAAGGATGATGCAGGACTGAGCTGGACATTATTAAACATTAGTGGATAATCCTGAGGAAGATTTTGTCGGGTTGATAAGTGTAAGAACTGAGTTTTTGATGCATTAAAAATAACAAGATTATTTTTACCCCAATCAGAGATACGAGCCAAGTCAGACATTAGGTGTGCCATAGCCTCATCCCTTTTTTGTTGAAGTAACTGCTGAGATGGACGTCGCGGAAACCGAATGGAAAGGTGAAGGGTGAAATCATCAGCATATGAGTGGATAGGGTTAGATGTACAGCTTAGGTCATTGATGAATAAAAGGAAGAGAGTTGGTGATAGGACAGAGACCTGAGGAACACCACTGTTGATAGGTCTAGGAGAAGAAAGATGGCCGTCTACAACAGCGGCTATAGAACGACCAGAAAGGAAGGTAGAGATGAAGGCACTGATAGAAGAATAGAAACCGCAGAAGGGCAGTTTGGAAATTAAAGATTTATGCCAGACTCGATCGAAAGCCTTTGAGATGTCAAGTGGAATGGTAAAGCTTTCGCCAAAGTCCCGAAAAGAGGATGACCAGGATTCTGAAAGGTATGTGGGAAGATCGCCAGTGGAGCGTCCCTGACGGAACCCATACTGACGATCAGAAAGAAGGTTGTGACAGGAAAGATGCTTTAAGATTTTTCTGTTAAGAACTGACTCGAAAACTTTTGAGATACAGGATGTTAAAGCAATTGGACGATAGTTAGAGGATTGGGATTGGTCACCCATCTTTGGGACTGGCTGAATGAGAGCAAACTTCCAGCAAGAAGGAAAGGTACAAGTTGATGGACAAAGGCGAAAGAGTTTACCTAGGCAGGGTGTAAGCACAGAAGCACAGTTTTTGAGGACAACAGGAGGGACTCCATCAGGCCCATATGCCTTGTTAGTAATGAGGCCAGTGATGGCAGAAAATACATAACCTGAAGAAATTTCAATGTCAGTCAAGAGGAAGTCAGAGGGGGGAAGTGATGGAGGAACAGCACCGGAGTCGTTTAAGGTGGAATTGGAGGAGAAAGTCTGAGCGAAGAGATCTGCTTTATCAGTAGAAGAAATAGCTACAGAGCCAACAGAGTAGAAAAGAGGAGGGAAGGATGATGAGGTAAAGTTGTTAGAAAGGTTTTTGGCAAGGTGCCAGAAGGAGCGAGAAGAATTCGAGTTGGAGAGTTGAGAACATTTAGCACGGATGAAATTTTTCTTAGCAGAGCGAAGACTTAGCACGATTCCGGGCAGAAATATATAAAAGATGTGATTCAGGGGTGGGTTGGCTCCGGTACCTTTTATAGGCCCTCTCCTTGTTGCGGACAGCATTAGAACAAGCATGATTAAACTAAGGCTTTCATGCATTAGTCAGAGGATATAATAAAGGAATGTATGCTTCCATGCCCGAGAGAATAACCTCCGTAATGCGCAAAGCACACTCAGATGGCTCCCGGCCATGGAAGCAATAATCATTCCATGGAAAATCAAAGAAGTACTGCCTGAGGGCCTCCCAATCTGCAGCTCCAACGTGCCACAGGAGGCGTTTCTTTGGAGGGTCCACAGGCCGTACCGGAGCGATAGGACATGTTAAGGTAATAAGGTTATGATCGGAGGACCCCAACAGAGAGAAAAGATTAACAGTGTAAGCAGAAGGATTAGTTCTTAGGAAAAGGTCAAGTATGTTGGAACTCTCTCCAAGGCGGTCAGGGATACAGGTAGGGTGCTGTACAAGCTGCTCTAGGTCATTAAGGATAGAAAAAATGTAGGCTTGTTCACCAGGTGGATCAGTGAAAGGAGAGGAGAGCCAATGGTGGTGGTGAACATTGAAATCTCCTAGAATGGAGATTTCACAGAAAGGAGAAATGGATAGAATGTGTTCCATCGTAGAAGTAAGATAGTCAAAGAATTTTTGATAGTCAGTAGAATTAGGAGATAAGTAAACAGCACAGATATATTTAGTCAGAGAATGACAGGAGAGCCGAAGACAGAGAGTAGAGAATTCAGAAGAATCAAGTTCAGGAACACGAGAGCAAGGTAGATCGTTGCGTACATATACGCAACAGCCACCTTTGGCTTTGAAATGAGAATAAAGAAAGTAGGAGGATATAGAAAAGAGTTTGCTGTCAGTTGCCTCAGACAGCTGAGTCTAGGAGAGAAAGAGAAGGTTTTTTTTTTTTATGCAAGGAAGAAGGAACTAAAGGCCACAGGCCTGCATACTGTTCCTTCCAAGAAAAAGTAGAAACAATACAAAAGAGAGCCAAATTCAAGATACGTTCAATTCGAGATGCCTGGACACACTGCGTTTGAAAGACTGGAGATCATAGGAAGTAGGAAATACAGACAGAGGAAGACAGTTCCAGAGTTGACCAGTTGCATAAATGAAGGACTGGGAGTAACGGTTAACTCTTGCATTAGAGAGTTGGACAGAAAAGGGATGAGAGTTTGTTGCTAGATGGGTACTACGTGCCCGTCGTAGAGGTGGAGGGATGCAAGCAGACGGTTCAGAGGAACAGTGACCATTGAAGTAGCGATAGAAGAGAGATAAAGATTCAACAGTGCGGCGAAGAGACAAAGGTTGAAGGGAATCAGTAAGAGGAGGAGAGTTAATGAGACAAAAAGCCTTTGACTCCACCCTATTGAGAAGAGCTGCATGTGGGGAGCCTCCCCACACATGAGAGTTGTAATCCATACAACGGGCGAATAAAACCCGTGTACAAGGTCAACAACTGTGCAGGGATAAAGAAAGTTCGGAATCAGCATAGCACACCTAATCTCTTGGAAGCAGATTTCACAAGAGATGTAATATGTTCTTTCCAAGACAAATCCCGAGAGAATGAAACCCCAAGCATGTTCAAGGATGATGCAGGACATAACTGTTCATTATTAAACATTAGTGGGTAATCCTGAGGAAGATTTTGCCGGGTTGATAAGTGTAAGAACTGAGTTTTTGATGCATTAAAAATAACAAGATTATTCTTACCCCAATCAGAGATACGAGCCAAGTCAGACATTAGGTGTGCCATAGCCTCATCCCTTTTTTGTTGAAGTAACTGCTGAGATGGACGTTGCAGGAACAGAATGGAAAGGTGAAGGGTGGAATCATCAGCATATGAGTGGATAGGGTTAGATGTACAGCTTAGAAGGTCATTGATGAATAAAAGGAAGAGAGTAGGTGATAGGACAGAGCCCTGAGGAACACCACTGTTGATAGGTCTAGGAGAGGAACGATGGCCGTCTACAACAGCAGCTATAGAACGACCAGAAAGGAAGGTAGAGATGAAGGCACAGATAGAAGGATAGAAACCGTAGGAGGGCAGTTTGGAAATTAAAGATTTATGCCAGACTCGATCGAAAGCCTTTGAGATGTCAAGTGCAATGACAAAGCTTTCGCCAAAGTCCCGAAAGGAGGATGACCAAGAGTCTGAAAGGTAGGTGAGAAGATCGCCAGTGGAGCGTCCCTGACGGAACCCATACTGACGATCAGAAAGAAGGTTGTGACAGGAAAGATGCTTTAAAACCCTTCATTGACCTCAATCAAACGGGATAACTTTAATAATTTGAATAAGTGTTAGGATTGTGAACTTTGCGTGGGAAGGTCCTAACCAAGGAGGATAGTAATATGGAGGGTGAACTCCCTTCAAAAACAATGCATATTTGCGTGCCGCCGAGCGCGGTCCCATTCTCTCTACTCCGACAGCCAGAATAGAAAACGGAGTAATGGTAATGTTCGTCTGGGATAACTGTACTACAGCTACGTCTATGGCTATTACTGAAATCATAATGTACACACTAATATTCCTCACGACCTTACTTGTAGGCCTGCATGTGTATCCATGATGTATGTATGGGAGAGTGAATTATAATATACGGGTGTTTTAAGTATAATATGACGTATATACTGGCATGCAGTGGCGGATTATATGATAAGGCTTTAAATTTGGAGTTCCAATAGGATCCATGCATCCGCACTGTGAATGTCGGTTCATGTTAAATACCCGGTGCACGAATACTGTATATATGCGTTCGCGTCTGTCTGTCTGTCTGTCTCTCTGTAATGCGGTATTACTGTGGAACATCACCCCAAAAAAGCAAGAGATATCAACAAACTCCAAAGGCAACGGGTATGAAGGACCCATTGGAGTGTGCCTAAAAAAGGGGGGGGGAGGGGAACATCCTAGCTTACCTTTTCACTGTGTAATTAAAAAAAAAAAATCAATTCCTAATAGGCTGATTATAGGAAACTCCAACTCTCATAACAATTGCAATCTATGGACCTAGAAACTGAGAAGAGCGCCCCTACGAAGCCGGCATAAGTTATTAAAAAATGTAGCGGTTTCTTTTTTTTTCCGTTTTTTTTTTTTTCTGGGGGGCATTTTCGTGGATCAAGAAGATATTCGTCAGCACTCACACAAACGTCAGCCTCCATTAACCCTGTTAATATCCCTTAAAGATTATTGTTTTATTCGGACACTGCACATTTCCCGGAAGTCATTATATACTAAGGTACAGTACATAACGCGATGAGAATGCAAATATACCGCCGTGTGATTAGCAGGTCTGTTGGATTTCGGCGGGATATAATGTTCATACTAAGGCGTCTGGATATAATTTTATGTTTAACTCTTCAGCTAAGAATTGCCCGACTCTTGATTATACTACGCTCAGGAGAAACAATGGGCGCTTTAAACTATTAAAATGTAGCACAGTTAAACCACAAGAGCATGACAGTTTCCCATGCTATTGACGGACGATTTTATTCAAGTTATGGACACTTACAGCATCCAAAGGGTTCAGCAGATGTAGCAAGAGTTGAAAACGTATCTAGCTTTTCTTCAACAGAAGCGAAAGATTTAGCTATTAACGCTAAATCTGGTACCGGTACTAGTTTTACTTAAAATATAATTACTAGTTCAAGCTAAAACTTAAATACTTAGCAAGGTATCCAGCACTGTCCTTGGATAACTCGGTCACACTGCATCACAAGCAGGTAGGTTAACAGACAGTGTATATGATATGTATATGAGATGCAAAGAAAATAAGGATGAGGTATGCAAACTAATGGCGCAGCAGATTCAGCATGCCTTAAGGGTAACACACAAGAATAGGACCCAACAAAAGCGTCCCTGACTATAACAAGTAACCGTCGATTTGCAAATATAGGTCCCTATTTCGGTTTTAGGGGCGACAACACAGGGGTAACGAAATCTGCCCAAAGGTTGGCCCAGTGATCGAACCAGGACCCGCTGGTTGTGGGCCGACTGTGCTTTCAATTGCACCGCCACTACCACCTCAAAAACTCTTGCTCTTTTCCGTCTCCTGTATTTCTGCACACTGGATATGAAGTGGAACTGGCGGAAAACTCCAAAGCAATCTTTCCCAAATTTCACGATGTCTTTAAAAAAAAAAAAAAACGGTCTAGAGATGATACATGATAAATGCAAAGGACAGCCAAAAAAGTGTGAATACTGCGAACGATTTCCAGTTCATAACATTTCTGCTGTGGCTTTTGTTCTCACTGTTTCCCTTGGCTCACACACTCGAAATCGCAATGGATGGCAGAAATTTAGCAACTTGAGGAAAGTACTTCCAGAGGTATTTCCTCGAGAGTATATCCGTGTTGAGGGAATGAGGCTCATAAAGTAATCGTCCTGGTGTGAGGGACAGTATTTCAGTGAGGGCAGAGTGGATTGTTTGAAAGTTAAAACATTTCTTGCACTGAATTAGAAAAGAAAAATGACCACTTTGCAATTTAGCAAGTAAAATTCTTCTAGGAATATCAGTTTCTGTGTAATTAATCCAAGAGAAAGTTTTGACGAACACTAACTGATGACAGTTGATGGCTATGGTGGCTATGTCAAGGTATTCAGTGTAGTGCAGAATAATCAGTTTTTACTTCTTTGTGGTAGGGGTAATGTATGTATAATTATCTCGCAGCGGTCGGCTTGTACACGCCCGACATGAATGGACAGCTTCAGCATACATGACTGAGCTGTGTTTTACGGGTCTTGAAGGTCAACTGATCCATACGACAGAGGAACACCACAATCTGTTACTGAAGGAATGACCCACTCTCACTTGATGACCATGCACGGTATATGTGTAGAAACCTTTAGGAGTATATACCGTAGTGGGGTATGAAGTGCATGTGGAAATTTATATTGTTCGAGTGGTGTGATGAGTGTTGATATGTAGTGAGGCCATTGGTAAGAGACCGGCACAGAATAGGATTCTTGCAATAGGAAGGGAAAGAGTACAGGTCACGGAGGAACATGTCGGTAACAAGGTAAAGAGAACGCATTTACCTGTCTTTTCTGTCATTACACCGAAACACTGCAAATCTTTTGTCATTGCACATTAAGTCCCTCCATTCACCAACACATCGCACTCTGAATCACCTGCACTCATAACAAGCATCACTGAACCTTTACCTGTTTATTTTTTAGAACTCGCCACTCGCATACCTAAGCAGCTGACACAAATCCTCTCTAGGAGATTAATCTTGCGTGTTCTGCTCAGTAACAGCTGCAGTAATCTCACACAAAATATGCTGTGTAATCGTCATAAAATATCTGATGAAGATTCGTGTTGAGAATCTACATATGGATACTCGAAGTGCTGAGTCAAACGGTCTAATATCTCACTGAAGGCCTACGCGATCTCATGCTTGAGTTGTATCACTATCGTCCGGTAGTAGTCAGAGCAAAATAAGAAAAAAAGCAATCGTCCTGAAAAGGGTTATTGAAGATGGCTTTCACTGCAGATTCCCAGACTGAGGAAACTCGTGCATGAGTGCTTTTATGTACGGTATATAGGCATAGGTATCTTTCTATATGTATGAATTGTAGTGGTCGGATTGGCTTTGCTCAGCGGCGAGTGGAAAACTAAAAGAATGGCTCTGGAGACGTGAGAAGGGGAAGAAGTGATATCCAGTGTTGGTCAAAGCAAGGTTCAACTATTGTCAACCAAAAGAGCTCAGTCAGCGGTGCATGGTGATGCCACACAATTCTTTAAGCAAAATTACTCTCCTTTACGAAACATCTGGCTATGATATGTATCTCCCCTTGGCCAAGCACTGGGCTGCACGCACGGAACAAAATGGCCAGTTAAACCGAGTTGGTCAGACATCAATACTCCGTCGTCCCTCGCTGCCGTAATACTCTCGGGATCATGACGTCAACAGACACTCATATTTCCATCCCATGACCAGAACAGCATTTTTTTTTTTCACATCGTTTGGCCTGAAGCTCATTAGCCTACACTCCACTCTCTAATTATGGCGTTCATCCTATGACGATGTTTGCGTACGTCATGGCGCTCAGGATTTACCGGGATTTTGGGATTTAATCTGAATCACCTGGAGGTTATTATGGACGCTCGGCCACTCAGAGGGGACGAATAGTGAAAGACAATGGCGCGATTATGGCTCTAGATTATGTTGCAGAGTTTGCGTTAAGGTGTGTTAGTAAGTTTGGGGTGTCCAGCAGGAGGGCTCTGGGAAGTCTTCAGATTGTCTTAAACCCTTCACTCCAATTACGATTTAACTCACTTTAGGCTTTTTTTTATTATTATTATTTTTTTTGTACTGGTGGAGTTAAATGCAGCCTCCATGAATCTCTTCAGTATGAGAGGCTATTCCAAAGTCAAATAAAATCGTCTGGAGGTAAAGAGGATAAACCAATCAAATGCCTCACCGAGCTGAAGGGGTTAACTTGAGTCAGAGGATTAGGCCGTAAGGACAGTAGGAGATTTATGGCGCATAGGGAAGGGTCTGCGAGGTGGTGGAGAAGAATTTATGGATTTAGAGTAAAAAAGGAAGGATTAAGAGTGAGCGAGGAAGGGTCTGCAAAGTAGAGAATGGGATTTAGAGTGAGTGGGAAGTATAATTATGCGAGGTGGTAAAGAAGGATTTAGAGTGAGTGGAGAAGGATCTGAGAGATGGTGGGGATGGATTCAGAGTGAGTGGGGAAGGAATGAGAAGTGATGAGAAAGGATTTAGAGTGAGTGGAGATGGATTTGCCAGGGGGTGGAGAAGGCTTTAGAGTGAGTGGAGAATGCATTCGAGGGAAGGATGAGGGATTCTGAGTGAGTGGAGGAGGGAATGCCAGGTGGTGAAGCAGGACTTGAGGTGGATAAGGGTGTGTGAGGTGAAATAGAAAGTTTTAAAATGAATGAAGTTGGATCTGGGAGACGGTGTTTGAGAATAGATGGTATGGGAAGTTGGTACTGACTGGAGCAAGGTGCTGGACGGAATATGGCCACTGATAACCTAGTAACCAAAGTCTACCACTCGAGAGACAGTTTTCACCTTTTTTTATCTCCTTCAGTCCGAGAACCTCATATCTTATTCTTACACTCCCCTGATAATTTTACGCAGATAAGGATAGACTTTTGAACTGGAGAGGCTAGATACAGCCTTCATTAACCTCCACGATTCCACAGAACATTTCTAAGCTGAATAAAATACCCTGTTAGCAGTAAACATATACCACAGAAGGACGTTATGCCACTGAAGAGTCTAGGTTCAACCCAGATACAAAGCCTCTCGCTGTACCCTCGTCGGCATTGAATATTATAGATTTCTTTACTTGGCTCACCTAATCACACTCAGTAACTGCACTTCACAGCTATGAAAATAAAATCGCATAGAGGTAACAAGAATACTGAATAAACAACGTCATCGCAGTGAATAGGCTAGTGGATATAGCCTCTAGATTATTATCAACGAGATGATGTTACCTTGGATCAACAAAATAATCTAATCTGCAAGACGAAAATAAAATAAAAAAGTCATTATCCTAAAAGCATAAGCAGGTATCATCCAATCCTATAACAGGTTCTTTGAGATATAGGGGCCCGAGGCTAGGCTAATTTAATCCATTACACATATGGGTAGATAGCCAGCCTACTTCCCCTGATGACAAGACAGGATCACTTCGCCTCCAGTCACCTCTTGGAGATCAAGCCAACTTGAGTGTGAAGGCCATTACTCCGACACCGGCGTTCTAACCACCAGACCACCAGGCGCTAAAATATATAAATAACCCTTAATTTTATCCCAACGTAGTGCTTCTTCCCCATTACTTCACCTATTATATTTTCTCAATAGTAATAATTTCTCCTTCCTGCCTCTCCTCCCTCATTACCCCCAGCACTCCTGATCAAGTCTCGTCAGTCTCGGGTAATGACAAGTGAAGATAATGATAATACCCTTGTCTCCTCGGGCTCTGGCACTATTTCATTTTATTTTAGTTATCTCCAGGCGATTTTCTTTAACCTCTGTAGGATCTCTGGTGCTGAAGGAGTTAATCAATGCTATATATAACCCCCAGAGGTCCAAAAATCTACCCCAGGCTATATAAAATTGTCTGGATATAGTAAAACACATAAAAATAATTCACCGCCCTTCAGTCAAATGCAGCAGTGAAATGAAGTCATGCAGATGTTATTCTATCCCCCTCCCTCATTACCCCATTCCCTTCATCACGTCTTGCCAGCCCCGG
>JAGKTI010006447.1:8489-28680 GCA_018397915.1 Birgus latro
TTCTTAAATCTTTCCTCCGCCTCCTTTTCATTCTCTGCAATCAACACCAAATCATCAGTATACAACATCTCCCATGGGAGTCCATCTCTGAAGTCACGTGAGAGGGCTTCAAGCACCATGATAAACAACAAGGGACTCAAAACTGACCCCTGATGCACACCAACATTCACAGAAAACTCATCACTCAAAACTCCATTCACTCTTACCTGGGTGCGAGCACCCACGTACATGGCCATAACCACCCTAACCAGCCACTCTTCCAACCCTAGCTTTCTCATTGCCCACTTCACCACCTCTCTAGGGATTCTGTCAAAGGCCTTTTCCAAATCAACAAAAACAAAATACAGTTCCCTTTTCTTTGCAATATATTTTTCCTGAAGCTGTCGAACAATGAATATGGCATCAGTGGTCCCCCTGCCTGGCATAAACCCAAACTGCATCTCATCGATATTCACGCTTTCTCTAATCATACCCTCTAGAACTCTCTCCATTACTTTCATTATCTGATCTAAGAGCTTTATACCTCTGTAATTTCCCCTTTCCAGGGCATCACCCTTCCCTTTATACACATTTACAGTTACACTCTTCAGCCAATCATCTGGGACAACAGACTCATATTTAATCATATTTATCAGGTCAGTGACTAACCTCACCCCAGTATCTCCTGAGGCCTTCAACTTTTCGGCAGTTAACCCAGACACACCTGCTGCCTTCCCCACCCACATCCTGCCTAGTGCCTCACTCACAGTAGCAGCGTCAATCAAAGGCCAAGGGCCAAACACTGGATCAGCTGGCCCCAAACCTTCTCTATCCCAATCAAACACCTCATTCAACAATCGGCTATAATGCTCTCTCCATGCATCTTTAATATCCTCACTGTTCACCGCTACCCTTCCATCATCATTCTTCACACATTGCTCACCTACAGTGTCCCGATTATCCCTCTTCACCTGATTTGCCACCCTAAAAATCATGTTTTTCCTTTCTCCATGATCTGCTGCCAGATACTTTTATCTAATAGAGGGGAGACACCTCATACTGAAAGTTAGCTACCAGTAATTGTGTCTGGATGTAGCTAATCCTCACCCTGCCCTAGGGTGGGAAAGGAGGTCTGGATGATGATGATGATGATGACGAATTGTTTTTTCCAACACACCAAGTGTGACACTAATATGGAGAGTAGACCAGCATACTCTCCCAAACACGTCATCTAATTATCTCATACACTTCACCACATGCGCTTTCCATATCACAGAACACACTACGTCACAGGGGTTGACGCCAGCAAGGGGATGCGCTGCCTAGTGGCGAACCTTTTGAGGGAAGGTGTGACGAGGGCTCCGCCGGCATAGATCATGGAGCCGGGGTGAGATGGGGCTCAAACCTGTGCTAGAGGGTACAGGGTATTGTGGTTCCTGGGCTGCCGCCTCCACCCAATAGAGAGGGGCCTGAACCTGGGAGTTGCACCCCAGGAGGCTGCCCTATCAATAGGTGTATAATGGCGGGGCAGTTACAGTGCCATGGCGTGCTTGAAGGGTGTTCCCTGTAGCTGCCCTGGCAGGATGCCTCGAGGCCACTACCTCAGCCACTGGTAAAGGCTGGTCGGCTAGGGGTCCCAGATTCATTGACTGGACCTGGGACTGTGCAGAGGGTGGGGCCCGTGGCATGTGTCTCCCCTTTATTATTTTTACTGATAATGACCAAAGAATGAAATTCCAAGCAAGCCTTAGGATGCTAAACCACCAAGGCAGATCAGTGGCACTGTGGAATGTGGGAAGTTTGAGGGGCAGAGTGGGGGCAGTGGCTGAGACACTGAGT
This sequence comes from Birgus latro, assembly GCA_018397915.1. NCBI lineage: Eukaryota > Metazoa > Arthropoda > Malacostraca > Decapoda > Coenobitidae > Birgus > Birgus latro. The sequence continues at coordinate 10,308 of JAGKTI010006447.1, forward strand.
AAGAGATGGGTGGCTGTGGGATGTGTGAAAAAAGTCCGGTATAGGGGTAGATCAGCCAGAAAGACTGCTGGGAGGGATTGTTATTATAAGTTGTTTTGGTATGGTAGGACAGCCGGATATGGTGGTTGGGGAGAAATGGGTGGAGTATGTCATGAATTTTATTAGAGTAAGTGATAGGATAATAGTAGTGAAAATTTTGTTCGGTGGGAAGATGGTTGCAATTATATTGACATATGCTCCACAGGGAGGTTTGCTTGAGGCAGAGAAGGAAAAATTCTGGAATGACTTAATACATGTGGTAAGTGGTATGGGGGGATGATGAGATTCTGGTTTTAGGAGGGGACTTAAATGGTCATGTAGGTGAAGCAGCGCAAGGATATGAAGGAATACACGGGGATGTGCATATGGTACAAGAAATGAGGAAGGGGAAAGGATACTCGAGGTTGGAGAGGCAATGAACATGACTGTGTGCAAAACACATTTTAGGAAGTGAGAGAGTAGCAGCCGTGGCTCGGTGGGTTAGAGCGCTCCGCTCTGGCCGTAGGGTCGGAGGATCGAATCCACCCAAGGGTCATTGGTAGACATCAGGAAGGGCATCCGGTCATAAAATGCTACACGCTCCAATCCAAAAAGGCCGACGCATGCAAGCATGTTGTAGCCTTCAAAAACGAAACGAAACGAGAGAGTAGGTTGATTAAATAAAAGTTTGGGGGAAACAGCAGCCAGACAGACTATTTTCTGGTCAGGAGGGCTGATAGGAAGTTTGTGAGGGATATTAAAGTTACAGGGAGCGAGGAGAATGTGCAGCAACACAAGTTATTGATATGTGACACGGTGCTTAAGGAGTGGGTGATGAAAAAGAGGGCCCATGCACTTAGGAGGAAAATATGTAAGCTGAAGAAACAAGTAGTAAGGGATGCCTTCTACAGGGAGATGATGAAAGTGATGGCTGAACAGGGAGAAGTGTTAATGAACAGTACAGAGTCCTCAAGAACAACCTCTTGAGAGTTACTGAGTCAGTATGTGGATGGACAAGAGGCCCACCAAGACATAAAGTAATCTGGTGGTGGGATGAGGATGTAGAAGCCGCAGTTAAGGTGAAAAGAAGGTACTTCCGGGAATGGAAGAAGGTTGGTAACAGAAAGGAATACTTGGCTGCCAAGCATAGGGCCAGAAAAGAGGTTTACAGGGCGAAGTCTGCATCACAGAGACTTCTACTTGATAACCTAAATTGTGTGGAAAGGAAGAACATGATATTTAAGGTGGCAAATCAGACGAAGGGGGAGAAAAGGGATATCACAGGTGGGCAGTGTGTGAAGAAAGATGAAGGAAGGGTAACGGTGAACAGTGGGGATAAGACACATGGAGAGAGCAGTATAGCTGGTTGTTGAATGAGGAGTTTGACTGGGACAGGGAAGGTTTGGATCCTGCAAATCCAGTGTTTGGCCCTTGGCCTTTGATTGATGCTGCTACTGTGACCGGGGTGATAGGCTGGATGCTGGTGGGGAAGGCAGCAGATGTGTCTGAGTTGACTGCTGAAATGTTGGAAGCCTCAGGAGATACAGGAGTGAGGTTAGTCATCGACCTGATAAATACGATTATATATGAATGTGTTGTCCCAAGTGATTAGCAGAAGAGCGTACTGTAAATGTGTACAAGGGAAAGAATGATGCATTGGATAGAGGAAATTATAGAGGCATAATGCTTTTAGACCAGATAATGAAGGTAATGGAGTAAGTTCTAGAAGGTGTGATTAAAGAAAGAGTGACACTGATGAGATGCAGTTTGGGTTTATGCCAGGCAAAGGGACCACTGATGCCATATTCATTGTTCGACAGCTTCAAAAAAATACTTTGGATCCTTGGTAAATGAAAACCTGATAAACGAAAATTCAATGTTACGAAAGCGATGAATATAGGACAAATTCCACTATACGAAAGGTATCTGTCTCGATGATACGAAAAGTGAAGCAAAAGGAAATAAGAAAAATTCAAAATGGGTGCACTGCTACAGTGCCGCGCTTGCTTGCGGCAAGGCCATCACATCAATAACAAGACTATTCACCATCAGAACTTTTCGGCATCAGGACGATTCCCCATCATTTATTTACATATCAGTTAATTTAGCAAGAATATTAGTTTTTGAGTTATATGAGTTATAAAGCTTATGGTGGTTTATTCATTTTATAATAAATGTAAAATATGGCATCAAACAGTTGGTATTAACGGAAAAAATGTAAATATATTTTAATGTGAATCAGGTGATGGTGCATGCCATTGTCTAGGCAACTCAACTGTTACCAGTGACCTGGCCAGTAAAGACATGTCACACCACAGTATGAAATTAAAGGCCAGAGTGATTCCACAATTGATGACAATGTTGAGGACAAGGTTTACCTAGTGTTAGAGGAAGAAACAGCCAGAAATGATGATCAGGAAATGTCGCCAAAAAAGGTGCAGTATGTTGATGTGTTTGGTGATGAAACAATGCTTATATTGCCTATATTACTGTGTGAAAACCAATATACTCTTGTACTACATATAAATTCGTACCAAATAAATAAATAACTATTATAAGTGGTTTGGAATAGTTACCCTCCCATTAATCACATTTTCTCAGGAGCCAAGGCCCATAGAAAACACAGACATGAGGGTATTCTTGCCTGCAGCAGCACTTTAACCCGCCGAGTCCTGACCGTTTTTTTACCCAGCCTACCCCCCGATCCTGACTGATTTTTTACTTTTTGTTTTTTGGCTGAAACCTTCGCTTTTGGTGAGAAACATCGAAAATTCATAGTGAAATCACGATCCTGAGGTAAAAAATGTTGATACAGCTGTTACTCAACCTTACGTTTTCCTTGTTTTTCAGGGTACCTGGGTAAGAAAACGAACTATGGAAGGGTTGACTAATTCAAGCCACTTTAAATTACGTATTTATTTCATTTATTTGGTACGAATTTATGTGTAGTAAAAGTCTATAATGGTTCTCATACAATAATATAGGCGTTTATAAGCATTGTTCACTTACCCAAAACCCCAATATATGGCACCTTCCTTTACGACATTACCACCTCATCACTTCTGTTTGTTTCTACCTCTAGCTTCTTTGTTTGTCCTCCACCTCAAGAATCACTTTCACCATGAATTTCGTCATTAGAGAGACCGTGGGGCAACATACCTTTACTGGCCAGCTTACTGCTAACAGGTGAATTGCCCAGTGTGGGGGGGAGGGGGGGTTAGGAGGGGCCAGGCAGTATCCCCGCTTGACAGTAGGTAGAGAAAGGTCTCCCACATATGCCTACCAAAAATCACCCGCGAATGTTGAAAAATGTGCACACAATGGGCCTTGCAATTGCGTGACGTACGGTGTACGTCGTTGGGTTTGTCCGCAGAAAAAAGTTGTGACGTACACCGTACGTCGATGGGACACGGCAGGTTAAAGGTCAGGTGAGCGATTTCTCTATGAATTTTCGATGTTTCTCATAAAAAGCGGAGGTTATAGGCCCCCCCCCCCAAAAAAAAAAACTGCCGGGATTCGGGGAGGTAATGATTAAGAATCTGCTGGGACAGGGCAGGTTAACATAAGGCTACATATGAGACATTGACATTTACTGTATATAAATGCCTAATAACCTCAAGTGAATGATCAACATACTCTAAAATTATACAAATAATCTTCGTATTACGTCTGCATTCACAGCTGATCAATCAGTCTCAACCTATTGCATCCAAAAATTACAATAAAAATGACTGAAGACAGCTATGGGAGACGCCAGATTATAATTCAAAGTCGACTACAGTGGGGCAGAAACAAGTTAATTACAGACTACAAGTGCAAATTATAAACTAATATCCAAACCTATGCTATTCAATGAACACAGACCTTGAGAGTTCCCCATGAAATTAGTTATTACAGTATTAATCAATTAATATTTAGTAGATTTACAGAATGACGGAATCGTCCATGTTTTGACGGGGAATTGTCTGACAGCGAATTGACTTCACAGCGAATTGTCCCAGAACCAGTCCACGTCCCTCCTCGCACCTTTGCTGCACGTGAGGATATTTTTGCAGCTCTACACATTTTTGTACTGTTTAGACATGCCTCCCATTCGCCCTGCATCATCTCCAGCATCGGGGAAGCCCTCTGCAAAGAAGCAGCAGCACCATACTCTAACTCTGGAGAGGAAATTGGAAATTACACCACGAGGAGGGGCAGGAAGTCTCGGAGATTGGGTGTGCTTTAGGCCTTGCAGCTTCCACTGTTGGGAAGTGTGACCAAGAAAAAGAAGATGTACAAGAAAATGACCACTTCATTCTTTACATCTACAGATATTACATACTTCTACAGTTATTACAGTAATCTCCCTACTATCCGGACGCCCAATAACCAGACACCCCACTGTCCGGACATCATTGGCTGGGATGTTTGGAACCCAAAAATGCTAAAAATTGGGGGGGGGGGGGGGGGGAAGAAAAATCTGTCTTTTTTCGACGCATCAGTTTGAATTTCCTGCGCACGCCGACCATCTGTGTTATCACGCCACCCACCCCACTCTCACCATGGCCGCCCACATGCTCGCTTTTGTGGTGGTGCCCTACCTGCTTCTGGGCTTGCTGCTCTTCTTCAGCCTCTTCATCGTGTGTGTGATGATGGCCGAGAAAAGGAAACGAATGGTGTTGACTCTGGAGAAGAGCGGGAGATATTGGAGAAACTGGACACGGGGTGGCCGACCTCATGCATCCTACATGAATTCAACCTCCCTCGCTCTCCCTTGTTTGATATCAAGAGGTCCCAAGACAAACTCCACCAGTATACAACCAACTTCGCATCGAAAACCAAACAGAATGTGGAGAGGAAGGTTATGTTTACTCCCAAGTATGCAGAAATCAACTGTTCCACGCTGATTTGGTATCAACAACAATGTGCTGCTAGGGTGATGGTGCGTGGTATGGAGCTGAAAGCTGGTACCGAGAAGTTCACAAAGTTACATGATACCCCAGACTTCAAGGCATCCAAGGGCTGGCTCTTCACGTTCAAGTTACGACATGGACTTACCAACCGTAAGGCCCATGGCAAAGCTCTGGATGCCAACGAGGAGGGAATAGAAGAGTTTCAGCAGAAGGTGAAGGGCTTGATCGATAGGGAGGGCCTCACTTTTGGTCAAGTCTATAATGCTAACAAAACTGGCCTATTCTATCGCTCTGTGCCCATGAACACTCTCGCCAAGGAGACGGAGAAGCGTATACTTGGCTGCAAGCTCTCCAAGCAACAGGTCTCTGCTTTGTTTTGCGCCAACGCTAATGGCATGCACCGGCTCAAGCTTGTTATTGTTGGCCATGCAAAGCAGCCTCGGTGCCTTCGTGAGTTAATGGATGTCCTTCCTGTCGTGTGGTATCATTCTGTGAAGGCTTGGTTCACAACCAAGATCTTCAAAGATTGGTTTCAACCAGCACTTCGTCAAGGAGGCTATCCATTATCAGACGAACACACTCAGAATCCCACGCGACCAGGTAAAGGCCCTTCTTCTGGACAGTGCATCTGCGCATCCGTCCGACAAGGAGTTGGTGGCTGAGAATGGCCGCATTAGGTGTTGTTTTTGCCACCTAATTCGACTGTTCTCATCCAACCAATGGACCAGGGAGTGATTGTGCTACGAAGAGGCGGTACTGACGGAAGTTCCTGGACGAGGTGATGGTTGTTCTCGAGGATGAGGACGAGCACAGGGATGGACGAGACACGTGAGGCCAGCAGACTGTGGAAAACCTTCACCGCTACAGCCTCAACTATGCCATCTATAACTGGGCAAGTGCATGGAAGGAAGTCTCTGTCAAGACTCTGGAAAGTGGTTGGTCTTGTCTGCTTCATGGAACTGACGTGGTGCACAACTTTCTAGGTTTTGACATGGATGACTTCCATGCACTTCTTCGTGCGGGTGGCGATGATGTGGATGTGGATGAAGTGCGTGAGTGGTTGGATGACAGCGAGGGTGATCCTGGGTATCAGATCACGTCTGATATCGAGATCACATCTTCAGTTGCCGGTACGAGTACCCAGCTTGAAGATTCCAACGAGGACAGCAACAATGATGTGGACTCCTCTCAGCACGTCACTACTCCAGCCATCCCCAAGCTGAGCACACTCCGGGAACATGTGGAGTTCGTCTTGGACTACCTAGAACACTTGGACTGCGACAGGGAGATGGGACCCTTGGGACTTGTGAAGGAAGTGCGAGCTTTTAGGCAGCGCATCATCAATCGCCAGAATCGTCATTGCATTGCTTATGTCAATCAACCATTGACAGTTTTTTCAGGCCCATTACCCCCACCGTGCTTAGCCCTCGCTCCACACCACTGCCTCCCCAAGACAGGCCTTCGAGCTCTGAGCCACAGCCCATCACATCGGCCATGGTGGAGTCGCCATTGGATGTGAGTTTGCGGCTGTCTTCAGAGTCCTCTGCAGTGGGTAGCCCATCACCACGTTCCTCCAACAAGCTCCTAGGCCACCTCCAGCAGCTCCTCTTGGACTCTGACAGTGACTAAGCACCAAGGACTCGCCACTAGACCACACAGGAATTTACAGTTGTGTGCAGTGGAAAAAAAACAAAGTTCAGTGCAAAGAAATTAGAATCAGAGTGAAAACAATTTGGTGAAAAGTGCTAATGAACACTGGTGAGTTTGAAGTGCAGTGCAAGTAAGAAAAGAATTCTCAGTGTTGTTACAGTACAGTAAATCAGAATGCCAAGGATTTAGTGAATTGCAACGGTGGATTCCTGCAGGTGCTTCAGGTGCACTTCATACTGTAAGAGTCTAGGAGGAGGGAGCGGGTTATTCCTCAGGACGGCCACAGTCTTGTTGTAAGTACCCTAACTACTGTACTGCAAAAATTCTTGTTTTGTTCTTCCCATTTCATTCATTTCATGCATTGGCTGTAATGATTTTCATGTCTGTAACCTTTTTTCAGCATGCTGTAAAGTGGTAAAAATTTGCCAAGAATCTAAATCATCATTTCCTGTTATCAATTTATTTTTTCATACAGTGCACAAGCTGTGAAAAAGGTAATTTTCAGTGATTTCCAAGTCCAATATTTACTTTTAGCATGCTGTAGAATGGTGAACATCTTTGCCATACTCATCTCTTAATCATAATTTTTCTGGTAACAATTTATTTATTTCATGCTTTGTATCGCATATTTTAGTGCATAAGATACTAGAAAGGGTGATTTTCTTAGTGATTACCATGTCCGAACCTTACTTCCACTATGCTGTCAGTTGGTGAACATCTCTGGCATTCTCACCTGTAAACCATAATTTTCTGGTAACAATTTATTTATTTCATGCTTTGTATCCCATATTTTAGTGCATAAGATGTAAGAAAGGGTGATTTTCTTAGATTACCATGTCCGATACTTACTTCCACTATGCTGTCAGTTGGTGAACACCTCTGGCATTCTCACCTGTAAACCATAATTTTCTGATAACAATTTATTTACTTCAAGCTTTGTATCCCATACTTTAGTGCATAAGATGTGAGAAAGGATGATTTTCTTAGTGATTACCACATCCGATACTTACTTCCACCATGCTGTCAATTGGTGAACATCTCTGCCATGCTCACCTAAAAAACATCATTTTTTGGTTAAAATTCAATTAATTCATGCATTGTGTCCATTACTTATGTGAATGGGGTCTTAAATATGCCATGCATGTCCAATAGGGAGGTAGGTAGGTGGTTCTCTGATTTGGGTTAGGTTAGGGTCTGGAATGATTGGTGCTGGACCTTCAGGGCCCAGTATCTGGACATGACCACTTTCCGGACATGCCTTTGGCTCTATTACATCAGATAGTCGGGAGATTACTGTACTTACTTCAAAATAGGAGGGGTAAAGTTTAGGTAGGGGGTCCGAGGGGGGCCTGGAACGCATCCCTCCCCTTTTTATGAATATTTCAATGGGGAAAATTCCCCCGATATACGAAATTTTGCTTTACGAAAGCTTTTTCCGGCCCCTATCCCTTTCATATATCGAGGACCCACTGTATATAGAAAAGAAAAGGGAACTGTACTTTGTTTCTGTTTATTTGGAAAAGGCCTTTGAGAGTCCCTAGAGATGTGGTGGAGTGGGCAATGAGAAAGCTTGGGATTGAGGAGTGGGTGGTTAGGGTTGTTATGGCCATGTATGTGGGTACTCACACCCAGGTAAGGGTGAATGGAGATTTAAGTGATGAATTTTCCATGAATGTTGGTGTACACCAGCAGTCAGTCTTGAGCCCCTTGTTGTTTATCATGGTACCTGAAGCCCTCTCACGTGACTTCAGAAATGGACTCCCATGGGAGATGCATGCTGATGATTTGGTGTTGATTGCAGAGAATGAAAAGGAGGTAGAGGAAAGATTTAGGAAGTGGAGAGATGGTATGGGGCACAGGGGGTTAAGAGTAAATGCTGATAAAACAAAAGTGATGGCATCTAGGGCTGGTGGCAGTACTGGCAAAGAAGAGGCAGAGTGGCCATGTGCGATTTGCCACAAGGGCGTGGGAAGTAATTCCATCTTGTGCAGCGTCTGTGATAAGTGGGTGCAAAGAAATATGGTGGTATTAGAGGTAGACTGCGAGATAATGCTGATTTCATGTGTGTGGTGTGTTGGGGAGAGCATGTGGAGATTTTCAGGTGTGAAAAGATTGAATATGCTGGTGAGTCTCATGAGTGTATGGAAGAGTTTTGTTATTTGGGAGACATGTTATATGCTGGAGGTGGGGCTGGAGTTAGCTCTGTGGCTAGAGTAAGGAGTGGCTTGAAGAAGTTTTGGAAGCTGTTGCCTCTCCTGACACTGAAAGGGCTCTTATTCCCTGCTTTGGGATTTTTGTATGCAGCATGTTACGAGTGTAATGCTGTATGGTGGTGAGACTTGGGCAGTAAAGGAAGAGGGTATTTGCAGGCTCAAACATATAGAAATGACAATAATTAGCTGGATGTGCAGTGCATCCCTGAGTGCGAGGCCTGGTGGGGCTAGGTTTACGATGGAAGAGTTGAGGGGTAGGATGGGACTGAAGGGATTGGTGTTGTGATGAGAAGAGATAGATTAAAATGGTGTGGGCATATGGAGAGGATGGGGGATCATAACTGGGTGCAGAAAGTGAGAAGTGGATGATAATTGGGTGCAGAAAGTGAAAAGTGTTAATGTGAGGGGTAGGGTTGCAAGAGGTAGACCGAAAAAAGACCTGGGATGAGGTCACTGTGTGTGGCCTCAGGGATAAGAGACTGAATAGGGAAGCTGCCAGAGATCGTGCAGCATGGAGAGCAGCCATTAGGAGACCAAGGCCGATGCATGCAAGCATGTTGGAGCTCTAAAAAATGAATAAACGAAAACATCATGCATGCACATGCAAGTGCGAGCGTGTGCCCCCCCCCCCTGCACACACACATACACACTCTCTGGTCTTGTTAACATTAACAACCAACCTCTCTGGTCTTGTTAAATTCCCGGAAGTCAACCACATAGGAATCGGAGGCCTTGTCAAAATGGATGAGATTTTCGAACCTGTGCCCCCAGAGGATGTCACAGGGATGGTAGGAGTAGCGAGCCTGCATGGTGTTGCCTGTTGACTCAGTAGTCCCCTCCAAATACACCACCAACTCAAAACTGTGTAGAATTTTTAACTGGTGTAACATAAGGCACATTTAACCACTCAATCCATTTATCACTATTATTATTTTTTTAAATTCTTTCTATTTGTTGACAGTGTTAATAAACTCTTGAAGGATCTGTAGCAGTAAAGGAGTTAATTAAGGCTACAGCTAACCCCTCCTGCTTGATAGGTCTCCCTTAATCTAAATAAAATTATCTGATGGTAAAATGGATAACATAAAATGTGTTGCTGGGTTACCCTACTCATTCTGATGACACATATTTCACTTTAATCCTTTCACTATGATATTATATTTAAAACTGTGCATGTTATTACTGTATCTGACTGTTCTACTTAGTTTGAGACTTTCTTCAACTGAAGAGATTAATGAATGCATCATCTAATCCCTCCAGTTTGAAAGGTTTATCCTAAGGTAAATAAAATCATCTGGACATAGCAATTACAAGATACAAAATGTCAGACTAAGGGGGTTAATTTTATTCTTCCCATCTCCAGACAATTTTATGCATGATACAAGACTTCACATTGGAGGGGTCAGATATATAGCAATCTTCATTATCTTCTTTGCTATGAGGGGCTCTCCTAAGCTACATAAAATCATGTGTTCGTAGCAAAGAATTAAAAAAAAAAAAAAAGTTATCATTTCAGATGGATTAACAGTAATGGTAACATTCAGTCTCATATTATCTCTGAAGTGTACAGCCCAATGCTATATTATTTAAGAGTACATGACTGGCCTACAATCCTGGTTGCATAACAGTTGGAAAAACTCTAATATATGAAAAACCTCTAATAAGACACTCAATCTTATCACATTTTTTGTTCTTCCTCCAGATTATTTTTATTAAATGATTTTTATTAAACTTAAGAGAAGTCTCAAGCAGTGAAGGGATAAATGAATGCTGTGGTATATCTCATCTCACCAGCTCTAAAAGTATCTCCTGAGCTGAATACTAAAACATCATCTGGTACTGTAGTAGCAAGGATAAAATAAAAAGTAAGTCATCACAATGAAGGGGTTAAGGCCTCAGACCAATGCACAGAGCAACTGACCTTCAGCCTGTCTGGTGCTATAGACCACAGACCACCAGGCACCTCTATTATTTATGATGGTTCTATCAGTTAATCTGCATATGTCTCCCATATGTTTACTGCAATTTATACAATACTGATTTAACTATACAAAACTTATATATCTGGTGTGATTAAAATGGGGTAAAGGATAATGTCCTTACATGTGTTCACATCTGCTCATAGTCTTTCTAATGCTTCATTAATGAGTTACAATCTCTGTTACTCACAAACATTGCCCTTTCTTCAAACTACCTTCCTACTGTACATGTACTCTGGAATGAATACTAATAAATTACTTGTGACTGTAGCTGGAAAGAAAGTTTTCAACGAGGCAGTATTTAAATATTAACAAAAGGCAGGGTAGTCAGTATTTAGATATACGAGTATTTCTTTCACTAAATACAGTACCTCTAATAATGAATATGTGTACAAGCTATATGAAAAAGTAAACAAAGTTTGGTTTGTTGTGTATAAGTACAGTTTATGGAGATGCCACTCAAGGTATTGTGGAAAATCATACACAGTAGAAGCCCGATTTAATGGACTAATTCAGCCAACCCCCATTCTGTTATCTTGAATTTTCCGCAAAATCAGGTTTCGTAACCAAGGCTCAATATAATGGAAACTTTTCCGGTATTTTGAGATACTTTCTACTAAATCCTTAAAGGCAACAGTCAAGCCAGTTCCTGACAATGTGCACCCAAACTTAGAAAGCTATGGTAACTCTCAATGCTACACACAACAGTTTGAACTCATAATTAATACCAACACCTAAATGCATTATTATGTACATGTTAACAGTGATGCATAGAGTAATGACTTTGTAATAAAATATGAACATATAAAGAAAAAGGTGAGGATAATAGTGAACCAAACAATATAGTAAATAGGGATAGTAACTTACAGTAAGGCTTACCTTCAAAAGTAGGGGTTCTGCACTTGTTGCAGAAATATGCCTTAACACAGGTAGCCACACTGGCCCCCTCAAACCTGTGTCAGGCCTGGGGATGGTTTAGTCACTGTCAGAGTCACCCTGCATCACCACTCTAGGTGGTACAGGGGTGACAGGGGCTGGCGAGCATCAGGGAGGGCACTCCATATTCTCAATTATTTCCAATTTCTGGGCAAGAGAAAGTCTCACCCTTTCCTTCTTTTCCTGAACCTTAGGCATGGTTCATAAAAGCTTTGGTTTACTGAAAAAAAGCACAAATAAGGTTGCAATACCAAGGCAAACCCGCATTTGCTCAAAGCTGTTGTTCACAGTTGGGGGATCATGTGAAGACTGCCTGGGCCGCAATGTCGCCGAGTCCCTGCCGTTACTTAGGCAGCTAGGCGGGGACGTGTAGCAACACTGTCCACCACTGGTCAGGGAAGTGTTCCCAGTATGGGCTTGATGATGCGCTCGATTTAGGGGACTTTTCGGTAATTGGGTAGTTTTTAGAACGGAATTTCCTTAATGGAATTACACCCATTTTAATGGTAATTTTTCTTTAAATTAGGCAAAAAAAATACCGGAAAAAATGATTCCGTAATCTCAGGCTTCTATTAAATCGATGTTCGTTAAATTGAGCTTCTACTGTATGTTGAAAACCAAATGCTGGATAAACAATGATGAGGATAATCCACCACTGGACAAGCATTTACTGAATTTATTACTGAATATGTGCTCTCATGATTTCTCATTACTTAAATTTACAACTTTAATAGGGCAGGCTGACCTCTCATTCATGAGGTCGACAGCAGACATGTTGAAGAAAGGTGATGTATGATCGATGACGTGGACAATGGTCATGGGCCACACAAAGAACAGGTTCTCAGAGCCATCATCATTACCAACCTTGACATCATACTGGTGGTAGGGGATCTCTTCACCTTCCTCTGTTGTCCTCTTACGAACCACCTGTAACTTCCACCACTGTTTTACAGACTGACTTGTGGGGACAAATATAATTGACTAGATACTGTACCTGTTTATAGTACCTTGAAACTAATCTATCTATCTATAGCCAGATGCCATATTCCCTTAAGGGGTGGCCGTCTGACTCTGAGTTTGTTGTTTTACGGGGAGAGGTGCTAACCCTTGTTGACACAGGGAAGATATTGAAGCAACAAATGTGGTCAATTATTTAAGGCTTTACTGCAGGTTATATTGTGACTCAGTTGATGATGAATTAACCTGTTTTCATTTAAAAAGTTGCTAATAATTTAAGAGAAGACTGCATAAAACACTTTGAAATGGGCCATAATTAAATGTATCACAAAGCTGTTCACCTGAACCTTAGAGTATGCTGATATAGTGTATTCTATTCTGACTGTCATTCATTTTCATATAGTTTTGTTTATAGAGGCTCCAACATGCTCACATATATCAGCCTTTATGACTAATGGCAACTTTCCATTGTTCAATCTCTGCCAGCCTCCATATTCAATCCCATATCCCTGAGGTCACACTCTATTATCTCATTCCAGATCTTTTTTTGGTCTCTCTCTCACAACCCTACCCTCAGTGTTCAGTTCTCACCTTCTGCAGCCAGCTGTCATCTTCCATCATCTTGACATACCCAAACCATCTCAATCTACCCCCCCTCATCACGACACTGATACATTCAAGTCCCACCCTTCCTCTCAACTCTTCAGTCACAGTCCTAACCACCCAGGCCTCTCATTCAAGGACACAATACACATCCAAATAATCATTATCATTTCTGTATGTATCAGCCAACAAATATCCTCTTCATTTACTGCCCAAGTCTCACTACTGTACAGCATTACACTTCTAACACATGCTGCATACAATGTCCCTTAGTACAGAAGGAGAGCCCTCTCACTGTCACGAGAGGCATCAGCTCCCTGAGCTTCGTCCAACCACTCCTTACCCTAGCCACAGAGCTAGCTACAGCCCCTCCTCCAGCACATAACTTATCCCCAATATAGCAAAACATCTCCACATATTCAAGAGACTCTCCAGCAAGAACAATCCTCTGGTTCGTTCATTCATATCATTTATAAATGCTCCAACAAGCTTGCCTGCATTTGTTTAATCGTATCATTTATAAAGACTCCTACAAGCTTGCATGCATGGGCCTCTCAATTAAGCCCCCTCTGACTCACTGTACACATGAAATCAGCATTATTTCGCAGCCTACCTCGAATACCACTACATCTCTTTATGCACCCACTTATCACAAACACTGCACAAGATGGAATTCCTTCCCACACCCTTGTGGCAAACTGCACTTGGCAACACTCCCTCTGCTTTGACAGTTCCACCACCAGCACTAGTTATCATTTTTGCTTTATCTGTGTTTACTCTCAAATTCTTGTATCCCATTCCATCTCTCCACATCCTAAATCCTTCCTCTGCTCCCCCTCTCATTTTTCACAATCATCACCAAGCCATCAGCATTCAAACTCTCCCACGGAAGTCCATTTCTAAAATCACTTGGCCAAGCTTCAGGCACCATGATAAATAATATGGGGCTCAAGACTGACCCCTCATACTTGTCAACATTCACAAAAAACTCGTCATTAAAATCACCGTTCCCTCTCGCCTGGTTGCGAGCACCCCTATACATTGCTATAACTACTCTAACCACCACTTCTTGATCCCAAGCTGTCTCATTACCCAACTTCACCATCTCCCTCAGAACTCTTTCAAAGGCCTGCTCCAAATCAACAATAAGAAAGTACAGCTCCCTCTTCTTTCCTGTACAGTATACTGAGTTTTTTCTGAAGCTTTCAGACAATGAATATTGCATCACTGGCTCCTTTGCCTGGAATAAACCCAAACTGCATCTCATTAACATTCATTCTTTTCCTTATCGTACCTTCCAGGAGTCTCAATTACTTTATTATCTGGTCAAAAAGTTTTATGCAACAATTAATTCCTTTTTCCAGAGCATCACCATTCTCCTTATACACAATTAGTCACACTCTGTGGCCAGTCGTAGGGTATAACACACTCATATATAGTGGAATTTATCAAATCAGTATCTAGAACCACTCCTATATCTCACGAGGCCTTCGACATTTCAGCAGCAAACCCAGACACACCTGCCGCCTTCCCTAATTGCATCCTGCCTATTGCCCTACGCACAGCAGCAGCAGCATTCAAAAGCCTGTGGCCAAACACTGGATCCACCAACTCTAAACCTTCCCTGTTCCAGTCAGACTCTTCATTCAACAACCAGTTATAATGCTCTCTTGAAACATCTTTAATATTCACACTGTCCTTCATCATTCTTTACCCACTCCTCACCTGTGATATTCCTGTTTTCTCTCTTCATATTTTTTTCTACCTATTCCTCATTCTTCCTTTGGCCTCACAATATGAAGGCTATCCAGTACAGTGATCTCTTGGTTATCGCACACAATTGGTACCAAGTATGGCGCGTGATAATGGAATTTTGTGATGACAAATACACAGAACTTATGGGATTTATCCTAAATGGTATCTGGCACCCCAAGTGGAAGCCCAAATTTTCCCTTTTACAACAATTAACACTCACTAAGTACAGTACATACATACATACAGGTGGGTCCTGTTTCACAAGTAGGATATGTTAACAGAGGACTGCTCGGTTAGCAAAAACTTGTACCAGTAAAATGCACTTTGGGAACATATGATGAGCAAGCAAGTGCCATGTTATCACAACTTCACTCTGATATACTGTATTGTTTCTTCATGATGGTAGCTGAACAATGAAAAATATACTGGAGTGAAAGACATTCTCTAACACACAGACACACACCAAAGTAAATGTGATAATATAGTTCAGAGTTTGTTTGAGCAACATAGGTTCCAACAGTACGCAACTGCTGGTGTAAAGTGAGGTTTGTAGCATTTACCACACTTGCAGTGCTAAATTCTACAACCTCCACTTCCAACCTGCTGTAATAACCAGACTGAAACTTAACAAATTAACCTGACCGAGATTCAATCTCAGGCCCGTGCACTTGATATGCGTGCACATTACCAAAGAGAGGATCCCTGCTTTGGCTCTAAGCAATGCAGGCTTTTACAGACCCCATTACATCACTCTTTTCTCCCCCCGGCGATTAATTTGGGGAGTTTCGAACAAATGGCAACGTAGCATCGGAGGCCACCAATGGGGGTGCTGCAGACCACACCGGACGGCTCATCCAAGGGATGTAAGGTCTAGGACGCTGCCAGCTAACCAACATCATTGCCCTCCAAGCCTTGCCTCACATCCCACACCGCTGCCAACCAATGTAATAACTGAACTGAAACTTAACAAATTAATCAAACTGTCCTGGCCGAGATTCGACCTCTGGCTCTCACGCTTCACAGGAGCGCATGTTACCTATGAGCCAAAGAAAAGATCCCCGCTTTGCCTCTAAGTAACACGGGCTTTTATTGACCCCATTACGCTGCCATGTCAACGAAAGTGAAGCGATAAAGACTTGCTTATTGATGAGATGATTAAAGCTAGAAATGGGGTTTCCCACTGAGCTCTATCATATGGAGAGGCTTTCTCATGGGTGGGTCCGTGTAGTCTGGGCGCCCACTGCCAGGGGCCCAGGGCGGCACTGATGATATTTATGCCCTACACTCGACACCCATTCCTTTTGAAATCAGCCGATGAATCTGGAAAATAAAGTGACATGGTCCACTGTGCAGATAAAATATGATGCCATGGTCCACTGTACAGGTAAAATATGGCGCCATGGTCCACTGCGCAGCTTACAGAAGCAACAGCGAAACAGGGACAGCAAGCTAAAAACAGTGTTCCAATTCCATAAACATGGTGGAGGCAACTAGTGGGGTGTTTCAATATGGCGGCCAAAGTCACACACTTGCTGCGGAGACAGCCCCTCCATATTATACAGCTCGGTGGGTTTTCCCTTGCTGATTTCATCAAAACATAGCAAAAATGTTCATGTAAAATTATAGGCAGAATCTCCAATATTTAATTGCTATAGCTGATGCCCAAAAACACAGTGTTACGATGGAAAATCTATTTAAATTTGATTTCGTAGGTTTCAAAGTTAGTACAGTGCACCGCCACACAGTGCGAATTCACACACTGTGAATTGCCTACAATGCGAGGTCAATCCAGAAAATGCTTATTTTTACTGAATGCAAAATCTTCGAGTTAAAATTCCCAACATGTGAATCGGCTGTATGATTCCAAAGGAAAAATGGACTTCCCGCCATTACTACGAGTATCGGGCTGGACAATACAAATCAGTCACACGAAGGTAAGTGCCTGGCAACTAGGCCAGATTCAAAACAGCAGACAGCTGGCCAGCTATCTGCATGCCATCTACTGACTTTCTTGGGTAAACAAACACTTCTCCTCCAAGCTGCCGTGAGAAAACATGTTTTACCTCGCATCCTGTGGTCCGTTTTTGCATCATACCATTACCCACCTGTTCATCATGGTCTCAACTGTCGACTTTGAAGGCTTTATGGCACCTCCAGGAGACCTCAGCAGTGACAGTGAGAGTGATAATGGGGCGGAAGAGTAAATGCCCCAAGCCTCAGATACCCACCTCCCTCCCTTCTGAACAAGCCCAGAAGTCACTTAAATAAAGGTACATGGTGTTCTATTTGTTGTTTTATTTCTTGGTCCAAACAGAAGTACTATTAGACAAAGTATCAGCAGGGTAGAATAGGCTGGAAGGGGGCCAGGGGGCCTGACGACCAAGCCCTGTGGGCTGTCCACCATATACCATTTTTCCCATAAGTTCTCTTGGTTTACACAATGTGAAATCATAGAATGCGAGGGTTTCTGCCACCCATAAACTCGCAATGTGTGAGGATGCACTGTATCCGATAAAGGACACTATGGACTCTAGTTTAACGCAGTCCCACACTGTTTAAAAAAGCCTATTTCTCATTGTTAAATATCCACACTGTTGTATGAAACTGTGAATGACAGTAATGTCATATACCATAATATAAATAATGCACGTAGAAAACATAATTATAACCAGGATGGAAGTGGTGGAAGCAAAGAAGAAAGTTAAAATGGGGAAAGCCCCAGGAATTGATGGAGTGTGTGGTGAAATGCTGAAGCATGGGGGAGAGATAGTAACAGAATGGATGTGGAAGGTGTGCAGATTGGCTTGGGAGGAGGGTAGAGTCCCGGAGGATTGGAAGTCAGGTATAATTATTCCTCTGCACAAAGGAAAAGGGGAAAAAGCAGTGTGTGGCAATCATAGGGGTATTTGCCTTCTCAGTGTAATAGGAAAAATATATGGTAGGATACTTATTGACAGAGTTAGGGAAATTACTGAGGAATTAGTTGGAGAAGAACAAGGAGGTTTTAGGAAGGGAAGAGGTTGTGTAGACCAGATATTCATTCTTAGATCCTTAGTGAAAAAGTTTCTAGAGAAAGGCAAGAAGTTGTATGTAGCCATCATGGATCTAGAGAAAGCATATGACAGGGTGGATAGACAAGGTTTGTGGAAGGTATTAAGAATATATGGAGTGGATGGGAAGTTGTTGAAGGCAGTGAAGAGTATGTATGAGGGTGCTAAGGCTGCAGTGCGTGTGGATGGCAAACTGAGTGAATCTTTCCATTTGAAGGTTGGATTGAAACAAGGATGTGTCATGTCTCCATGGTTGTTCAATCTGTATATGGATGGGGTTATAAAAGAGATACAAGGTCGGGCAGTGGATGTTGGAG
>JAGKTI010006448.1:0-23852 GCA_018397915.1 Birgus latro
GGGGGGGGGGAGAGGTAGGGAGAGACCAAGGATGAGATGGAGGGATGGAGTGGAGAGGTATATGAGTGAGGGGGGTGTGAGCTGGGAGCAGGGCAGTGAAATGGTGGGGGATAGAGCAACATGGAGGCGATTTGTTTGTGGCCACCCCGTACGGAATTAAGGCGTCTGGCAATAGATAGATAGATAATGTAAAAAATGGAATCTAAAGGTGAATGTAGGGAAGAGTAAAGTTATGGTCTTCAAGAGAAATGAAGCCACTGAATATACAGTGAGGCTGAATGAGGAGGAAATGGAAAATGTGAGAGCGTTTAGGTACTTGGGTAGTGTGATGAGTAAGGATGAAAGTTTAGAGGGTGAAGTGCTTGAACAGGTACAACTGGGAAGAGAGGTTGCTGGTTCTTTGAAAGCAGTGATAAGGAACTGGAAAGTGAGCATGGAAGTAAAAAAGTCTCTGCATGACAGTATTGTGATGCCAACCCAAACATATGGAAGTGAAGCTTGGACCTTGTTGGAAGGACAAGTCAAGAGTGAGAGCAGTGGAAATGTGTTGTTTGAGAGGAGCATGTGGAGAGACAGACTGACAGTTGAGGAAGTGAAGGAGCGTTGTGGTGTGGACGT
Organism: Birgus latro; assembly: GCA_018397915.1. Taxonomy (NCBI): domain Eukaryota; kingdom Metazoa; phylum Arthropoda; class Malacostraca; order Decapoda; family Coenobitidae; genus Birgus; species Birgus latro. The sequence continues at coordinate 619 of JAGKTI010006448.1, forward strand.
GAATGTGATAGATAGCATTAGGAGAAATGCATTGAGGTGGTTTGGCCATGTAGAGAGTTTGGAGAGAGAGAGACTAATGAGGAGAGTGTATGTGACTGAGGTAGAGGGGGGGGGGAGGCTGAGGATGAGGTGGGGGGTTGGAGTGGAGTTGTCTATGAGAAAGAGGGTTGTGAGCTGGGAGGAGGGCAGTGAAATGGCGTTGGACAGGGCAACATGGAGGTGATTTGCTTGTGGCCACCCCTCATGGGATTGATGCATCTGACAGTAGATACATAGATAGATCTGTTGATACAATTATTTAGTATAAGTTTGATTTTTTGAACTGTTAGTGTAAGAAGATATTATTTCACTAAGTTGAATAGGTGGTGGCAACCATCATCCACTCACTTGATGTAGTGCTGCCTATTTCTTAGACTTTATCATTCTTTTTCTGTGCCTGCCCTCCTTTCTTCCTATTTCTCCCATCTTTCCTGTCACTTCTTATTGCTTTTCTTTCCTTTACAGGTGGCTTTACATTGAGTGACAAGCCCAGTGGTTTCCTGTAAGCCAAGAAACCATTTACAACGCTGGGTGGTAACCATATAACCAAACCATATGTGCTCCCTACATGTCAACAAGTGGGTTGGTGGATGGTTAGTGCCCCTCCCTGTAAAACAAACAACTTAAAGCCAAATGGCCACCCCTTATGGAATTATGGTGTCTGGCCATAGATAGATAGAATAAAATTGTCAAGCAGCAAGAAGAATGAGTTAAAAAGGACCTCACCCAAATTCAGTGGGTTAAAGGGATGGAGATGGCGGAAAGTGGGAACCCCCACATACAGTACTCAAAAATTATTTAGAAGGCCTCAGATCTGGTTCCAGGGCTCAGTGAAACAAGATCAGGAGCTCATAAATTGTTCCTTCCAAGAACAAACAAAAACAAGATAACAGAGAGCCAATTTCAAGATCCGTTATTTCGAGATGCCTGGACACACTGTGTTTGAAAGGCTGGAGATCGCAAGTAGTAGGAAATACAAACAGAAGGAAACAGTTCCAGAGTTGACTTGTTGTATACATGAGTATTAGATGTGTGAATGATGAGTGTAAAAGACTAAAGGTGGTGAAGGTACCTAAGGGAGAAAGATTTAGGGTAAGCCTGCTGAATGTTACATTCATTATGAGATTCCTGCACGTTATAGCTACCATGTATACTTTCTCTTATTTTGTCGTAATTGCAATACAGCACAGTACAGTACAATACTATATCTAAACACACTGTTTTATTGGGGAAGTAGAGTTAAGACTGAATACTACATAATACTATAGATGAGAACATGTATTTTTTTATCTTCATTGTATAGGCTTTGGTAATTTTCAGGTATATATACTGTTAGACTTTGTGATCAGTGACTTTTTTTTGACAGTTTTTTTAGCTGTAAAGTCCACAGTAAACACAAAATAATTTCCTGGTTGTTGTTGGTGTGCTACCCCAGTCTGTTTGATCGAGCAGACACATCAAACATAGGTAAGAAGCCGCCCCTGCAAGGCTGTACAATGTAGTTAATTGATGTTCCCATGCAGCTGACAGTGCCTCACTGCAGTTTGGGGATTAATGTGAAGGCTTGGTTCCTGGGTGGATGTTGCATTTGCATCTCTCCTCCCAGTTAACATCGGCACCAAAGTAGGCTCCACAGCACCCCTGTATTTGGCTGTATGGTTACCACCCAGGCATTGTACATGGCTTCCCAAGTTACAGGAAGCCATTAGGTTTGTCTCTCAATCTAGAACTCCTGAAGTGGAAAGAAGAGTAATAAACAGTAGCAGGAAGGGTGTGAGAAATAGGTAGTGAGGAGGATGGACACAGAATGAGACATGAAGGAAGAAGTAGGCAGCACTAAAGTAAGTGGATGATGTAAATCTATATTGCAATCAGAAGGCTGATTTACCAATTTCCCCCTAATTTAAACTACTGTACTATTTCTGCATATAAGAAATTTAATGTTTTGGGACATTATGAGGACTCCCCATACCTGTATGTAAACCTTTATTATTTTATTTACAGGTAAAGAGCCTGCAAGAAGAAGAGTTCCAGATTGAGGAGGAATGTTGGTGGGATCGAAATTTAAGGAAGTTTAACGTGAAATCTCGTAACCTCTCCATCACTGACTGGGTCACCCTGGCTGAAGCTTCCACATACAGTCCTCACCACCAAAATCCAAATTGGTAGAGATCTTATGTATCCTGTATTTGTCCCCTTGAGTTTGTGGATGCCTTTTTCGTTGTGCACTATCTTGCCATCTCAAACTGGCAGATTTAGATTATGGCTTTAACATCTTTCAGTATGAGAGGCCTTTTCTAAGATGAGTGAAGTTATTTTGTTGTAGTATGCATAAACTAAAGAGGACATCACACAGAGTCAAGGGGTTAAACTGTACAAGTTTTTTTTTTTTTTTCCTCTCTGCTACCAAATAGTTTATTCAGCTTAGGTAAGATGGAGCTAGAAAGGTCAGATAAAGCCATAATTAATCCCATTATTACTAATGGATTCTTAGCAAGCTGAATAAATTTGTCCAGAAGAATAAAAGAAAATTGTACCCTTAGGTTAAAGCAGTTTTTAATTACCATATGTTATTTTTAGCAAAAAGTTTTTTTCAATAGTTATCTATGATATAAAAAATGGGGCAGGGAGCAGCTGTGCCTGCATGGAAGATGGCACCCTACCGTAACATTGACTGTGGTCTCCCTCACAGGATTCATAGTACAATGGGGTGATGCCCCCAGATTGAAACTGCAGTTGTTCCTCCTTCCCTGAGGTGTGCAATATCATCTTGCCTCCCCTCCATGCACACAGTTCTATTTTGCAGTCCGTTCTGACACACAACACCCCTGTCACTGTATGACAGTACCACACAGCACAACTAGGTACATAAAATTATCACACAGACATTACCAGACCCATTTAAACAACATCACGCCTCCCAACATACCAGCATTAGCAGTGGAGAATCACTTACATTTCACCTTCATGTGCAGAGCACTACAACATCCCTGTCAACACTATATTACAGGCACCTATCCCAGCAGCCACACATCAGAGGTATCAAAAAGAGCTGATCAAGTTTTCTTAGCTAGGCTTAGATTAGGACATCACCCAGCCTTCCTCAGCTTTTAGCTTACTTATTGGTATGGGTAGAATCAAAGATAACACATGGCCTGCTTGCTGAATAGGCCAACACAGCATAACTCACATAACAGAGCACTACACAGCACGTGCCACATTAAGATGCAGGCACATCAACAACATTGGTACAGTATAGGGAACTTATGGGATGACCCAGTACGGGTAGTTTTGTACCTGTAGTTGATGGGTCTGTTGAGTAAGGCAGACCGGGGTTGAGCAACAACTAATACTGTACTATACTGGTATGTGAAATTCAGCTTGTGCTAATAAGCTGTTTCTTTTCAGGACATACTTTGAACAGGAGGGAGTAATCACAGTACATGGACTTGGAACACTTGGCTCTCTTATTGAAATGTTTGGGAAGAGGTATTGTCTTTTACAATTTTAACTGTGCTGTCATATGCTCTAGCTATCACTTTACCAGTCTTTTGCTTCTGGAGGGGGACACTGTCATTCACTGGCACCAATATATCTGGGTTATGCAAATGTCCTTCAGTTTCTCAATCCTCCAAAAGGAGGATGTTAGACTGCAGAAAGGGCAACTTCAGCATGTACTCTGCTGGTTTATATCCAGATGAGCCAAGGGTGAAAACATCTGTCAATCATCCAGTAGTTTATTAGCATATCAGGAGGGTAGAGGCCTAGGACTGATGCAGACCATTAAAGTGAGAGGGACTCTCCATCTGCCCCAGGGTGCTATGTGAGCATTAAATACCAGCCACCCCTCGGAAAGGAGTGGGGGCCACATATGAATGGAGTGTCATAACCCTGCAGACCACCAAAGTGTCCTTTTGGTTTATTGTTATACACTCGCTTTGAGTTAATGTGCAGCTCTTCCTAACAAAATTTTAGTACAGTATATTCTGAGTGTTGCATTTGATATTAAAACTGATAATTCTGAAGGCAGTCCTTTTCATCATAATCTTCATCAACACCTTTAATGCAAGTCTTGCCTAAGTTGCATATAATTATATGGTCATAGATAAAACATAAAGTTTGATTGGATTGATGGGGCTCAGTGATACCGGTAGTATGACTATTTTTAATGAATTTTCATTTCTGTTGAGTTAATACTTTTTTCTCCTTGACAGGTTTCTGAGTGTAGGTGCCCAGCGCAGTATTGCAATAACAGAGAAGCTTATGGCAGAGAGAGGCAAGAAAATTAAATCTTTTTGGTATTCAGAGTTTCTCTTTGCTTGAAGTAGGAAGAACTGTTAATGTCATTGGTCTCTCTCTTTCTCTGTCCCTCTCCAGAGATGCATATATATTCTTGTGTACTGTATTTTTGTATAAAATACTGTAGCTGTTATATTTGGTTTGTTCAGGCAGTGTGCTGACATGTTTTTATTGTGCTAATCAGCTCAAAAGCATACTAATTTCTTGTGTGTATTGCAGTAGCTATATTTATGAAGTAAGAACATAGTACTTCACCCTTTCTGTAGGGGGTAGAAAATGCCAGGACAGAAAAAAAATGTCAGCATTCTTTTGCTTGACTTTGCTGTAATTACAATCACATTATTTTAGTTCTCATTGTATTGCAGTAACACAAGTTTTTCTTTGAGGTAGTCTCAATACTACCTGATCCAGTTCCTTCCACAAGGGTTTTTACTTTCCTAACAGTAGAGTTGTTAGTTGAAGCTGCATTGCTTTTGGTTTTTGCTGGAGAATTGTGCCTGAATGTGAAAAGACTATGAGTACAGTAGTTTACTTCTTGCTATGCAGTGTATGTTGTATACTAGAGAGAGAATGGAGGTACAAATGCTTCTGGGAAGAAATCAGGAAACATGTTCAGGACAAAACAGGGTACATCAGCATGCTCAGAGATAGAATGGTTAAGGTAAAAGTAGTTGTATTTACTACAGTAGTTGAATTCTGTGTAGTTTCCTTTCCATTTACAATATAGCGGGTATTTTTTTTAGCACAAGATGGAAAGCAGATTTTATAGTGGAGTTCATGGTTGTTTTTGCTAAAGTATAGTTTAAGAGGAATGTCATTTCCATGATTAGGTGCCATAAGTTTTTTACTTATTTTTGTAACTTATGTCTTTATCTCAGATAACTCAGTTATTTACATTGCTCTTCCAGAAGTGACTTTTTGTAACTTATGTCTTTATCTCAGATAACTCAGTTTTTTACATTGCTCTTCCAGAAGTGATATAAGTGGTACTTTTTTTTTTTTTTTAACAAGTTGTTGCAGTGTCAAGCTCATAGTGCCTTCCATGTCACAGAAGGTACTCAGAACCTTATTATTAACCCCTTCAGTCTGATGATAATACTAGATCATCTCATTCAGCTTAGGGAGAGAAATAAGGCTATGAAGCAATTAATGGACACTGTTTCTAGCCTCATCACAACAAATGGCTTCTCCAGAAGATGATGATGATGATGAAAAGATTTGTCACACGAGTGTGACACGGTGTGACAAATCTTTTCATCATCATCATCATCATCTGGAGAAGCCATTTGTTGTGATGAGGCTAGAAACAGTGTCCATTAATTGCTTCATAGCCTTATTTCTCTCCCTAAGCTGAATTCCCGCCGTCACTAAATATGAAAAAGGTGCCTATCTTCGCCAGATAATTTAATTTAAGAGCTCAAAGTTGGTCAACTTCTTCTCCATCTCTTTGAATGACCTCTTTGTCAGCAAAACAACAGGAATAATACCATCATCAGTTTTACTCAATGCTATAAGGATGAGAAGTAGTGAAATAGAGAAATAAAAAGGCAAACAAATGGTGTGGATGTATCATCAACGTCTTGGGACTGAATGTTATTCTTTTATTCTTTATGGGATGGGTCATTTTTTCTTGGGAAGACACACCATCCTTTCACGTCATCGTCTTTTTTTCGGGTAGAAGAAGTACAGTCAGCAACTGCACACGTATATACAGGCATTATGTCGGGATGGAGCTTCCTGGAGATAGGTTGGCGGCTTGGCGGCTGGAACGTTGTTTTTGTACTTTGGAGGTTTCGCCATGCTACGTTTCAGGTAACGCACATTCGTCTTCACGCGATGTTGGTATTAATGATTACATTTTTTGACATGTAATATGTTGCACACTCTCTTCAGCATTTAGCACATGACTAATTAATAGTTTATAAAGCTAAATAATAATGGCTTCACACCATTGGCGCACCAAGATATCTATAAATATGTGATGAGTAGGGTCAGACCCGACTCGCATTAATGGGTGTTAGTGACTATTTTACTTGATTGATCTCAGTAAAACATATGTATAAAATTACTATAGTATGTGAAGGATGATTTAGTCGAGAAATAATGTAAGGTACATCTGTAACTATGATGGAACTATTTTGGTTCCACAGGGTAGACCAACTTGTGGTATTGAAGTAGCTGGCGATCACCGGCAACTACAATTTAGTGACGGCAGGAATTTTTAAAAATCATTTGGTTGTAGTAAGAATGCACTGTAAGAATATGTGGTTCAGAGGTTTAACACAGAGAGTGTGTAGGTGTGGACAAACCCCCAGTTTCTTACTGTAATTTATGAAGCATGTGGTAATGACAACAGAAAATGTCTGACCTTTTTGTTTCATTGCTAACTACACTACTGTATGTAATGAGAGATACATTGACTTCTTCTAACAAATACAGTTGATCCTTGGGGGAATGTGGAGTCTACTATGGTACCTCAGTTAATTGGGCAGAGAGATGCAAATTTAGTTTCCTCCATACTCCTTCCAGTGCCTTGCTTTGGTGAAGTGGTCTGCTGTAAGGGAACATAGGTTCAATGCACAGGATAGTCCTGGAGGAGCATTTGCTTGCCTGCAATTGATAGGTCTGCTTGACTTGACAGACTGGGGTTACTCAACAACAACAATGTGACAAGTGTTCCATAAATGACTTAGAATTTATGAGCTTGTTTACATCTGTACACTTTTTTTTGTTAATGTGTTGGTTGGTACATCATGTCCCATAGTGCAATTTTATTATGATTGATGATGGTGATTATTATTATTATTATTATTATTATTATTATTATTATTATTATTATTATTATTATTATTGTATGATTGGTGGGGGCACTTACCATCCACTCCCTCGATGTAGTGCTGCTCTTGAGTGTCAGCCCTTTCCTCTCCTCCATCCTTCTTTCCTTCCATCCTCCTCTGTCTTTCTTTCCTTCATTCTTTCCTCATCCTTTAGTCTACGGGTAACTTTACGCTCCCTCTTCTATCTTTCTTTCCTTCATTCTTTCCTCTTCTTTCTGCCTATGGATGACTCTACACAGAGTGACAAACGAAATGGTTTAATGTACACCAGGAAACCATTTTCTATGCTGGGTGGTAACCATATAACCAAATTTTGGCGCCTGGTGGTTTAGTGGGTAAGTACGGCGCTCCAATCAGATTGAGCCAGTGAAGGTTTATATCCAAGGGGTAGTTGGGGTTTATTGCTCACGCAATGCCACTCAGGGATGAATGAGGGTGGTCACTCTCATCTTAAATATCAGGACCAACTTGCCTAGCCCCGGGCCTCTATGCTTCTCATGGGGAAATGTAGGATTGGATGATCTATCTATCTGTCTCTTGCCAGACGCCTCAATCCTGAACGGGGTGGCCACAAACAAATCGCCTCCATGTCACTCTGTCCCCTGCCATTTCACTACCACGCTCCCAACTCACACACCCCTCTCTCATATACCTCTCCACTCCATCCCTCCATCTCATCCTTGGCCTCCCCCTCCCTCTCGCCCCCTCCACCTCACTCACATACACTCTCCTCGTCAATCTTTCAGTCTCCATCCTCTCCACATGATTGGATGATGAATGAATGAAATTATTGTCATCATCATCATCTTTATCCAATCCTACGTTTCCCCATGAGAAGCGTAGGAGCCCGGGGCTAGGCAAGTTGGTTCTGATATTTAAGATGAGTGACCAGCCTCACTCATCCCTGAGTGGCATTACGTGAGCAATAAATCCCAACCACCCCTTGGATACAAACCTTCACCAGCTCAATCCGATTGGAGCGCCATCATTACCCACTAAACCACCAGACGGCAAAATTTGCCAATACTGTATTGTTACCACTCAGTGTAGTAAATGGTTTGCTGATGTACAGGAAACCATTTGGCTTGTCACTCAGTGTAGAGTCATCCATAAGCAGAAAGAGGAGGAAAGAAAGAAAGACAGAAGAGGGAGTGTAAAGTCACCCGTAGGTAGAAGGATGAGGAAAGAATGAAGGAAAGAAAGACAGAAGAGGATGGAAGGAAAGAAGGATGGAGGAGAGGAGAGAGCAGACACCTGAGAGCAGCACTATATCAAGTGAGTGGATGGTGACTGCCCCCACCTACCACTTATTATCATTATTATTATTATTGCTGTAAAATCCATTCACTGTATTTTTCCATCACTTAATCATACTCATTGAATGTGAAAAACTGTCATTAGCCTATAGGTGAAGTTAATTGTCCATTTTTCATTAGTGAATATTCACTGTGTTCTCTTGAATACCTGATGTAGACTGGTGCATCACAAATATGAATATTCCAGTTATATTAGACAGCCATTGCATAGGAGTGATTTAGTGCCTTTTGAGTTACATTTTTAAAAATCACAAAAGTAAGTGTAGTAGGCAAGAATGAAGATGATGAAATTTCAGGGTAGTATACAGTATATTGTGCAAAGTACAGTGGCAGAAGATGCAGTAACTCTCTTTATACATGACCCCATAAATGATTTTTATTCCAAATTGGCTCAGGGTCTTTTAATAATTTTTTTTTTCCCATCAAAATATCACACTTTCTCTTCAGAAAGGATTCATCACTCATATAATCTAATTCAAATTGAGAAAAATTGATGACAAGTTGACTGTTAATTATATTTTGAAAACAAAACTGGCCATTCACACATTCATCTGATTTCACCAAAGTTTCTGGCATCAAAATATACAGTTTTGCAGGTAGTGTATTAAAAAATTTGAAAAACCCAGCATGATATCAAATAACTGAACAAAAACAATGGAAAGTTGCAGTATTCCAAGTTGGTTGGCAAAATAGTTGAGACATTTCCCTTATGTGCTCCCAGATTTATCAACACTTCCTTTGAGAGAGCATGTACCCATTCTCGCATGCGTCAGCATATGTCCTTTCATTAACAGCTACATCTTTACTCCTTACCAAGACAGGAGTGCATAACAGAAAGCTGCACAATTTAGCTGGGATACCATTGTGCCAGATTCTGTGTGGACCTTGTAGTTTTCATTTCATATATAAATGCCAGATTGTGCAAGGGCGATTAATTTATATATTTGTCTATAATTCATATATTTTTTTGTATATCATTGTGCCTGAAGTCATAATTTTAATAATGGATATAGAACAATGCTTATAATATTATTGTACAGTTATATTACAGTGTGCCTGAATTTGTAACACGATTGTGGAACTAAATAGAACAAAACTTTTAATTTGTATTCTTAAGCAGTTCCTGCAGTATGTGAGTAGTGTCATGAAATTAATCTTTACAGATAAAGGTGAAAATAGTGTACTGGTACTGTACTTAGTACCGATATTAACTCAATATTTTGAAGAAATAGGATCTGTGATGCCTTATATCACTTCTCTTAAAAGTGCTGTACTTCTTTATAAAGTATACTTTTTTATTAAGCTATGGAATGGCTTCCTTAAGGAAATATTTTGTGGTAGGTGGGAGCACTCACCATCCACTCGCTTAATGTAATGCTGCTCTCAGGTGTCTGCCCTTTCCACTCCTCGCTCCTTTCCGTCCTTCCTCTTCTGTCTTTCTTTACTTCATTCTTTCCTCTTCCTTCTGCCTACAGGTGACTTTACACTCCCCCTTCTGTCTTTCTTTCCTTCATTCTTTCCTGTTCCTTCTGCCTATGGGTGACTCTACACTGAGTGGCAAGCCGAATGGTTTCCTGTACACCAGGAAACCATTTACTATGCTGGGTGGTAACCATATAACCAAATTATGGTGCCTGGTGGTTTAGTGGGTAATAATGGCACTCTAGTTGGATTGAGCCGGTGAATGTTTACATCCAAGGGATGATTGGGGTTAATTGCTCTTGTAATGCCACTCAGGGATGAGTGAGGGTGGTCACTCTCATCTTAAATGTCAGGACCAACTTGCCTAGCCCCGGGCTCCTATGCTCCTCATGGGGCAACGTAGGATTTGATGATGGGTGGATGGCTAAGGTTTACCGTAATAATTTGCCTGGATTAGGGTGGCGTAACATATAAATCTACTGAAGTCACCATTTATGCAGCAATACAAATGAAGCCAATATCTTTGGCAGCACTGTCAGAGTACCAATCAGCTCACCTCGCGACATGTGTCTACCAACTGCATGTCGTGGCGGGAGTAAGGTTTTTGTTTCCCCTCGTCCCTGATGTAATTTTTTGTCATTATACCTACATTTCCTGAGTCATTAAACTACTCTAGATCATAGTGATATAGGTAAGGGTGGTGAATATCAGCAATAAGACACAGTTTAAGTGAGTATAAAAGTTGTGGCATTGGTTTAAATGAGCACTTAACTTCTTCCTACATATCTGAAACATGGTCTATACATGACATTGTAGGAGTGTATGGTATATTGCCCTTATGTGTGGGACATTGCGCCCACAGTAACTGGTGTATATGATTTTCTGTGTTTAGTAGTAAGGAGATCAATGGTTACTTATTTAATAAAACTTGACACTACATACTGTATATACAGTACTTAAATACCTTATAATTAAAATAGTGCACTAAAATACCTGAATAAAATCTACAGGGGTAGGGAAGAAATATAAAACATGTGCTTTGGCAGATAATAAATCTGTAGTCAGTGAAGTGAGGGAGAAATAAAAGGAAAAAAAGGAGATAAAGAAAGAAATTTGACAGTTAGGTGGGCAAAAAAGATAACTGTTGTGAATGAAGACATATCTCAGGTTCAAAAAAAGGCAAAGTAGAAAGGACACTTTTGTATTCCCATAAGTTGTAGAGTAGGAAGTAAATACAGTCTCTAAAGTGAAAGGAGTCCTCCCAACACCTTCCAGATGAGCAACTAAAAGACTTGCTAGCTTAATTAAACTATCCCTCTCTCTTTCTCATTTCAGTACTTTCATTATCCAGGAATATGATTTAGGAACATAATTTTCCGTTCTAATTTTTTTTCTTGTCTTCCAAGAAATTAGCATAATGAATGCAATAAATATTTTCATTGATTTATGTGTCTGTACCATTATTTTGATGGTGCCTCTGGGTCTGTACGGATCATCACCTCCAAGTGATGGTCTGTACAAAGCTCACTTTTGTCAGGTTTGCAATACTGTATTGTGTTGATCTCATCTGTAATTGTAAAGAGGGGCAAATACCACAAGTTGTATTGACAGGTTTTCTTTTTAATTTAAAGTGTTTTCCAGATTTTATACAAATATTTTTACACGAGAACTGTCCAAGGTGACTTCATCCTACGGTATACCGTGTTATCTATTTCTTTTGTTGAATACCAGAAGGTAGTAAATGTCGGTATTTATCTTATCTTACCGACTTTTACTACCTTCCTTTTTTTTGTGTAAGAATTACGCTAACCACAGGTACCTTTTTCAGTAAATCTTAAATACTGTACTACATTACTATGATGGAAAATGGTGCTTGGCTTTGTCAGTTTTTGTTTTCCAAATTCAGTACTGAATAATTTTCTCAGAAGATGACTGATATTACAGTGTGTAATATTGGACAGTAACATTTATAACTATTGTTTGTGCTTATTGCAGTTGCCCCGAGTACTCTTGTATCATATTTCCATTATCATCGTAATCTAGTTTCCTGCAGTATTTCTTCATGATGTCATTAATTTTTTTTATTATATATTAGAAAACTGCTCTCATCTTAAATGTCAGGACCAACTTGCCTAGCCCCGGGCTCCAACATCCCTCATGGGGCAATGTAGGATTGGATGATGGATGGATGGAGAAAATTGCCAACAAAATCTCTGTTGCTACCTTTAAAGTTGATGTGGGAGTTCCCTCAATTTTTAACCCCTGTGTGCCTGGACAGGCATGATTGGTTAGTGGGCGGAGCTTCTAAGAGCTTCAGTGGCCTATACCAGTCTCAGTAAACACTCCCACATCTATGTACCACCAAGTTAAAAGCACTGAGAAAACAGTGATATACAGTAATAGGACGTAAGGGTATATGTCACAGGCACAGCACGAATTTAAATACATACGTCCTGGGCAGGAAGGGGTTAATATCAGTTATATGAAAAAAGTTACGATATTCTGGAACACATCCCTTATAATGAGGACTGTTTGTACTAGCATTTCAGTGGGATGGGTGGAAATCAAATAGGGAATGAGAAATTGTAGCTGCAGGTTTTCTGAAATGTGAATTCACTGGACTGCAGGTTTAAATTACTTTTCTCCCAAAGTCCACCATCCATCTTTCAGGGATAGGAAAGTACAGTAAGACCTCACTATAACGGACTAATTGGGGCTCAGGCCAGTCCGAAATATGCGAAATTCCGATAAAAGCGACATCCGGACTTACCCCTGCTAATCCGGACTTTTTCCAATATATCAGACATTAGTCCGGATTGTATCAGTGGTTTTCACCACCATTGCAGTGTTGTACTGTGTTATACCTTCACTACATTAATCAAATGGTATAATAATACATTACTGTACTGTGCACTGAAAAACATGTCTTTTACTTGTCTTATTGTGGTGAACATAGCTGAAGTTGTCAGGCAGTCCGGACTGCTTTCTGGCGTTATTGGATTTTTTCCGATATATAGGAGTTTAGTCCGGTAGCTCCTCGAGTCCGATAAAAGCAAATTCCAGTCTACTGAAGTCCGTTATATCAAGGTTTTACTGTAGTTGAAAGATGTTTGTATAACCAGACAGTTTACAACCTCCCCCTTCCCCAGTTATATTGATGACACCAACATAAGGCATCCCACTTCAGCACCATGTAGGGAAAGAAAAATACAGAAAAGGAAGCTGTAACCTGGAGACGTAGTAAATTCGGTTGCACATCCAGTCACTGAACATTTATGTCTTCAAAATTATAGGTTTCATCCCATGTGCAGCAGTATCCACACATGTATAGTACTTGTCGCTTTAGGTGGAATGAAGACCATATTCTATGAGATATAGGAAGCCTCATAGGACAACTGCTTTTGTGATTTATTTTGCATATTATACCTAGCATTCTTTTGTATGTTATTAATGCAAAAATATAACCCAAAGCCACTCCATCTACTGCAAAGATAATAATAACAGGATGCAATCCATGACATGTACTCTTTGTATTAATGCCTTCTGTCTGGTAACTTATTTTTCCTTCATTCTTGCTACATCCAGTATTCTTCATAGGATACGCGTTTTGAACTGGAATGATTAGATATAGCCTCCATTAACCCCTTAACTACCTGAGGTCCTTTTAAAGGTGAATAAAATAAACTAGTAAGGGGAAGCATACTATTACTCCATTGAACCCGGGGATGTCGTTCACTTTATTCTTGCCGTCTGTCTGTCTGATAAAAGACTTTTTGAACTGGAGGACTTACACATAGCCTTAATAACCTCGTCAGTATGAATGGCCTTTCCTGTGTTGAGTAAAATCATCTGTTACGAGCATGAATAACATCAAAAGGATGTCAACCAAATTCAAGAGGCTGAAAACTACTGAATATCATAAAATTGAAGGGGTTAAATGTACAGAACCATGTAACCATATCTGTCTCCCATGAATTCTTTGCTTTGTCTGGGTCCATATTATGTTTTTTCATGCTTTTAATTGCCATATCAAGCAGTCTTCTTGGCTTTCTATTCATCCCTTCACAGTAGGCCATCATTGTACTTTGCACTTTTATGCCATTTTTCCTAAAAAGTCCTTCGTAATTTGCGGAAAAATGCTTACTGAAGTTCCATTATTGCTTATAAAGCTAAGGGTGGAGCAGTATATTGGTGAGTGAGAAGGATGAGGAAGAGAAATGTTTGAGCCACAGAGGTATATGAGGATAAAGTAATCTGGAGGAATTTCTGTCGTGGCCATTACCCGTTCTGGGATATCCAGGAGGGAGCAAGGTGATGATGATGATGATGTTACACCAGCTTGCCCCGGTTTTTAGTGCTGGTTATAATTTGGGATATTGTAGAACACATCTTTGACCTAAAATGAGGACTGTCAACAATCAGCATAGCAAAATTGTATATCACTTTTTATCACCCTCATCTTCTCCATTCCTCCTTGTGGCAATAACCATAAAATCACCTGCATATTTTCATGGCCATTGATCTGTACATTTTACTTTGCACACTATCAGCTACTGCATCTGTATGCTTGTTTGAAAATTTTTCATTCTGGCCTATTTAGACATTTATTTTTCAGTTTAGGGAAGATATTTTCAGGCCAAAATAGAAAAAAATCTTCAATTCCTTCAGCTCAAGGGTATGTATTTTCAAATGCCAGATGAGTGTATTCAGAAGTAGGAATTGAAGAGGTTGATTTCCCTGTTTTGTATCCAGTCTATGGAACCTACATACATTCATTGGTAGTTCCATTTCCACTGTTGTCATTCATGGTTTTTCATGCTCATACCAGGGGCATATCCTCTGTGGGGGGAGTTGCCTCTTGTTACCTCCCACCCAAGCCAAAGTATTTATATCCCTTAACACACAGAAACAATGTGGTGAAGTGTACAGTATGTACATACTGTAAAAGGTAACTGAAACAAAACTTTTTTATATTTTTTATTGATATCCTCAAAATCTAGTCTAATATCACTGATAAGTTTATGCTAGTTAATCCCTTCAGCTAGAGAATCACTCAATTATGTTATGGCTTTTGACAGATTACAGTATTTTATTGAGCACAGGAGAAATCCATTTAGGCTGGAGGTATTAGATGTGATGAGATATAGTTCTACACCATTAACAACTTGCAGTACCCATTAACAACTTACAGTATTTTAAGTACAGTACAGTAAAAAAAAAAAAAAAATGACTACCACTGTGTTAACAGAATGATTATTTTCTGTTTTGAAGAGATTCAACATAACAGACATCAACAAGGCCTGTAGAGCCTACAATTCAACTGTTGCATCACTAAAATTGTGATTTAAAAAGAATGTATGCATCAACAACACATTTATATTAGCTTGTCATGATCATTGCAATCATCTTCCATGACTCAACCTCTTCTGGAGGCCTCCCAGTGGGACACCTATAATTGAACTGTCTCAATGGTTTATCTGTCTTTACATCATCCATTCACATGATGTAGTGGTGCCTGCTCCTTCCATCACCTATATCATTCTTTTTCTGTATCTGCCCTCCTCTCCTCCTGTCTCTGTTATCTTTCATGTCACATTTTATTACTCTTCTTTCCACTTCCAGGTGGCTTGACACTGACTGACTAGCTATTTGGTTTACTGTAACCCAGGAAACAACTTGACAACGCAGGGTAGTAAAGATATAACCAAATAATCGGGTGATGTTCAGCTTACTGTGGTGCTTCTGTAAACTGGGTGTAGATACACAAATGTGGCACCATCCAGAACCAAATCTCCACACTCATCCTCATGTCTTAGCAAGGCAATGTCTGCCATAAGGGAACAGTGATTCATTGCATAGGATGGTTGCTTTCCCACAATCATTGGGTCTGCATAACTAGACAGACTGGGGTTACTCAACAACAACCCTTTCAGACACATTTTCATCTTTTCTATAACACATGACCTGTCTCACCCACCCCTTTGATTCCAAAAAAGATCTTCCCCTTTCAGTATCCAGCTTGCTGTTACAATCTTTCTTAGGCACCTTATCTGTGTTCAGTCTTTGAATATGTCCACATCATTAGATAATACTGTACTTCTGTTTATCCAAGATACATCATAATTATCTCATTCCTTCCACTACTTTGGCTCGCACCTGCTTCTTATGCTATCTGTTCTACTGATGCCTTTAGTTCTGTAGGCTATTCCTCGATGTTTAATATACTGTATTTGACAGCAAACTTTTTGTAACAATGTTTATACATTCCTCTAAGTATGTCATGTAACATCTAGGTGAACTGTGTGATGATGCATGTAACAGAAGACAAACATTAATTAGGTTCACAAATCTGCAGCACAATGTATGTGAGAGTACTGTATAAATAACCACTACTTCTTTTGCTCAGTTTGGTTGTGGGGGACACACTGTAAGTATTCTTGGTACCAGGCACTCAGATCACGAGCATGTAAATTCAGGAACTGTTGAAGCTGGCGCCAATAATCTTCCTGAGCATGACAAGCACCGCGGGGCTCTCCTCCCCAATACATGATCATCTCCTTCATCCCTTCAAGGATTTCACCTGTGGATTTTGGATCAGCTGTGTATTTGCTGTGGTCAGAGCTGGTGCTGTATGGAGGTTCTAAGATGTGCCCAACCCCAGGGTAGATGATAGTGCGACACTGAGTCTCACGACCATGTCTTTTCATGCGTTCTGCCAGTGCAGCTATTGACAGCCAAGCATAAGTAGTATCCTGGTCACCACCAGCCAGAAGGAAGGAGGTGTCATCAGGAGCTGTCTCACAGGGCACCATGTCAGGGTTGTCATGACGGAATATCTCTTGAGCTTTGCTCTCATTCAAAATTATCCTTTTTTTATGATCCATTGTCATCAACATTTGCATGTCAACGCCTTTCCATAGTTGATGCCCTTTATAAGTCAGGGTGGTTCCTATAGGTACTAGCATTCCTCCGAAACAAACAACTGCCTTAACTTTGTCAATGTGGATGCCCATAGCCAAGGCAAATTCACTTCCTTTGCTGGAGCTGACAACAGCACAGCGGTCAGGTATGACTTCTGGCTGATTCAGTATATACTCAACAGCTTCTTCAAAGTAGTCCAGGTCTAAGTTTTTGTAGCTTTCTGGCAGATCTTCATACTTGAAATAAGCAAGAGCAAGTGTGGCAAATCCCCTTGATGCCAACATGGCTGGAAAGTAGATAATTTCATTAACATAATGAAGGATGTACCATTATCATCATCCTAACCAGTACCTACTTAAGAGCTCACATGAGATGAGATCCAGAAATAAATAATAGCACAATAGTGGAACTGTCAAATAACATGTTCAGTGAAACATTCATTTCCACACATTAATCAAGCATTAAATATCTTGGCTCCGCTTCACATGCATAAGCCATTGGCACATATTTTTAAATTCTCATAGACAGGCTTCACACACACCTGTGGGATTGTCATTTTGTCAACAACCAAGTAAAAAACGGGGTTCAGCACTTTTCAGATGCATCTACAACTAAACATCTTCCATCCATTTGGATCCCTTGCCAATTCTACAGCTTTCTCAACTTCCATTCTTAATTTTCATACTCACCATGTATCACAGCCATCCAGCCTCATGGCCTACTATGCCTCCTCTTTCAAACACATTATATATGACATACCCTTTTCATAATCCTGTTAATATCAATTTGCTCTGATATAACTATACAGTTTTATAGTAGCCAAGACCATATTTTTGAACTCATGTACTTGTACCTCTGCCTCTTGATCCTCACTCCATGTCTGTTATTAATCTCAGTGCTTTGTATCTGTCCAGTTATAGTACAGTACTGGTTTAGAAAAAGTCGTAATTCATTTCTTTGGAATACATCCCACACACAATGAGGACTGGTGCTATAGAGAGATGCCTCCATGTTGTGGCAGTGATGTGACTGTGTGGTTCCACTGCCTGGTATATACAAATGTCTCTCAGCTCCCTCCCTATCCTTCAAAAGGAAGATGGGGAACTGCAGGAGGAGGGGAATTTCCACTTGCAGTTCATTGTGTTTATGTTTCAAAGAATTCTCGGGCCATTACTGTACTATTACTATTACTGCTGTTCAGTGAGGACTGCTTGTAATGAACAATAGCAATTTCTTCACACACCACAGAAAAAATGCCAAACTGAATAATTTTCTGTCTTCGCAGTTCAGAATGATGGCCTTGCATTGGTATGATTCATAAGAGGTGGCAGGAAGTTGTCAGTCACATAATACCACCAAGGAGAGCAGGCCAGTCATATCCTCCTAAAAGGACTGGACCACAGTAGCTTAGTCATGGGACCCTACTCCTTGAAGGGGGCAAAATGGGACAGGCTGTTTGATATTAAGAATCTCTAACCTGGTCTGTATTCCTTGAGGCCTCCCGAACCACCAGAGACATCGATGACTGCTGGAAAAGGTCCTGAGGAAGTATTCGTAAAAGATCACAAACAGTTTTCATGATAAGTTTCCATTGCAGTGAAATATCTGTAAGCAAGCCTCCTTAGCATGAAATATTTGTAATCATTTTGTTTTGTCATATTCTTCACTTTGTTTTTCATTGCAGTTTGGTTGTGCAGTGCAAGGTAGCTGTACACGTATAAGTGAATGTAAAAATATAACAAAGTCATAAACAAATTTGGCTGAAGTCACCTGGTCCAGGGGGCAGGAACAGCACACCCCGCACTCTGCCATGATGGACAATATTACGCCGCACGCCAGGTCCCATCACCCGCCGCACCAATTCTGTGGAGGCCAGCACTTCCTTTTGCCCTGCCTCACACTCCTCCATTGTCAAGTGCCCTTCATACACACCCACAATCATCTGAAATGTATGTTTTGTATTTTAGTTTATTGTACCACACGATTATATTAGAAGCCACCACTCCTGTCATGCCTGCCTCGCACTTCTCCCCCAGTAATTTAGAACATGTGAATGTGTATTTTAGATATTGTTGACAACGTTAGATGATTATACAGGTAATTACTGGAGGCCACCACCTCTCTCATACCAGCTTAACACCCAGTGCCAAGTGACGCACATGCACACTCAGTTATCCGAATATTGTAAGTGTAGTAAGAAGGTGAAAATAAGGCAAAATTTCTACGAAATGAAACTTTTCTTTGATCACAGTATTTCAGGATATGTACACACTGATGGAGAAGGACCCCATCAAGTGGTGGGGCTGAGCTGCCCAGATATGATGCTGGACATGATGGTTCAGTGCTTAATGTGTTCATCTGGTATCTGTGGTTCCTTGAATGTGGGTTCATATTCAGCTATAATCGATAGTTGAAGAGGGTGCTGGTAGAATGTCTTTTATATGCTAGCTGATGTTTGCATCCTGTTGGTTTATACTGATCACACACACACACACACACGTGTATGCAACATAGCATAGCCAATACAACGTGTCAGCTCACATGCACTACTTTCTTTTAGACAACACTTTTCACGATTTATGCTTGACCCGCATAAGGAAAGTTTCTTCCTGGCTTATCACTCTCCATCTATGAAGTCTGGACCTTATATGAACTAACACAGATACAGATACCTTCCATGGCTTGGTGGAGTCGAGCTTTTGCAGTCTCTCAGCCGTGAAGGGGAACTCCTTGATGGTGGAGAAGAGTCCCATAGGGAACACCCCAGTGAAGGATCCACCCACTGACTCACTGCGGTTCAAGTCAACTTTTCCATTAGCATCACTTACGAACTGGGCCAGTGTGCTGAACTAGGATAGGGGAAGACAGGTTCGTACTATTAGTATTTTTCTCATGATCAAAAGGAGCGACGAATGTCCAGAGGAAATTTAAAGTAGAGTAACGCAAGAAAGAAGCTGGCTGGTGCTATGAGCGACAAAGCTGCAAAAGGATTGCTTAAAGGTGTGTAGTGCCTTCCTCAACATCTGAGTGTAAGACTTCAATATGACATGGGAGTGAAAAGTCTAGAGTAACAGAAGTAGAAATGGGATTACTAAGGAATGTGGGTGTGGAGTCACTGGAGTGTGTAGACTGGACTGGATAAGATATGCAGATGTGGTGTAAGGAAGCCTATTGAATTGAAGAGCATGCCTAGATGGTATGGTTATTATGGGAAGACTGGCTTGGATAGGATAGGGAAAAGGGTATATGAAACTGAGTCTGAAGATGGGAGGAGATACGAGTATGGTAGTCCAAGAAGAAGGTGGATAGGGTAAATCAGTGCGAGAGTAAATGAGGTTTGGCTTGAGAATTGATAGCGGATTTTGTAGCTGAATTAATTTTGTAGAGGAGTGCCTGACAAGGGTTTGGCAACCTGTTTTTAACTCGATAGTCAACGGACTGTGTCTGGCAGTTGTGTGAGAAGTGCCTGTACAAAAAATGAAAGAAAAAAAATGCAGACTTGGCTAGGCTAGGCGTGTAAAATAGAGCCAAGAAGAAGGTGGGTATATGAGAGGTGTGGGTCAAAATTTGAGGTGTGGGTTGGTATATGAAAATTGTGGATTGGTATATGAGAGGTGTGGGTGGGTTTATGTGAGATGGGTGGATATATGAGGTGCGGGTGGGTATATGAGGTGTGGGTGGAAATATGAGAGGTGTGGGCTAATGGTATATGAGAGGTGTGGATGGGTCTGTGTGAGATATGGGTGGATATACGAGGTGTGGGTAGGTATTCAAGGTTGGGTGGAAATATGAGGTGTAGTTGGGTATATGTGAGATGGGTGGATATGTGAGATGTAAGTGGGTATATGAGGTGTGGATGGGAATATGAGAGGTGTGGGTGGTAAATGAGAGGTGTAGGTGGGTATATTAGAGGTGTAGGTTGGTATATGAGAGATGTGAGTTGGTGTATGAGAGGTATAGGTGGGTATATGTTAGGTGTGGGTGGGTATATGAGGTGTGGGTGGGTATATGGGAAGTGATAGAGTACATGGAACATAAGCTATATATAAACACACTGGTATACCTTCTTGCCTTGGTCGTTGTGGGTGATCATAGTGATGGTGGTTGGAGTGTGTGGGGTGAGGCCAGACACTGTGATGGAAGTGGGCACGTCATGCAGACACACCCTCGGCCTCGCCTTCACCACCACGCCCCTAGTAGAACTCATCTTCACAACTCTGTGCGCCAGGGAAACAATGTTTAGTTGTAGTTTGCATTTTTACAGTCGTAGATCCAGATAGGGGGCTCCGGAGAGCCCGGATTCTCAATTTTATCTATACATTTTTTTTCCTGGACTTGTTTGCGGAATTATTGCAGACCAACAGTGATACAGGATCTCATATGCAAATTGTTTGAATATTGATTGAAAGACTGTAAAGTGATATATTAAATTACGCTTATTTCGTCTTCCTGCATGTTAAATGCACGTTCTTTTCAGAGGGTAAAAACAATCTTTGTATGCCCCTTTTAGTAAATGCTGGACCTGTCCCCGTTTCTTTTTATATTTTCTTGTCCACAGGGCTAGGGGAGAATCAAAGCTATGAACTTACTCCCTGGATATCAGCTTAAAGGAGATTTTTTGAACTGGAGGAGTAGGTGAGAATGCTGCTTGTAATTAGAATCCTGGAACACTTTACTTCCTCCCCATGAGTGTGTGCGTCTGCGAATCGATGATCATGAAGCCCAACTATACTCCACGCCGGCCAGCTTGTCCATAGAGTGGCAACCTTTTAGCCACCACCCGAGGCTCGAGTATAGGTCAGTGTAGAGGTAGCAGCATTAAATGAAATCCCAGGTTCATCTGAATGTGAACCCTGTAGACTGCAAACTTAAGTTTCCCCACTCCTGCAGTCCACCATCCCCCTTGCAGGGAGATACAGATCACCGTTTCATCAACAGCAAGATATTTAACAAAGCCAGTCAGAGGCAGTTGTTACGTGTGAATCAGGGATAAGATGGAAGGCGAGAAGTATGGCATCTCTTCCTTCCCAACAGCTACATTTCTACAGATGGCACGCCAATATATTCTTGTATGTTATTTCTGTAATATATATCGGTATTAAACAGATATACAGGGCAACACAAAGGTGTATACAAAATAAGTCGTTGGTGAAGAAATTAAAGAACGTTTTCTAAGCCCACGAGAATACCTGGTGGGATTCACCAATATATTTATGATCGATTCTGTGTTGTAACTTAGATGTGTTTCTGCAGGATGAGCTAAAGACACCGGGAGATTCTGGTCTTTCCTTTTATTGCCCATTCTAAGACAAACAATGATTTACCCGTATCTTACGATGAGTTTCCTTTCGTAACTAAGATTTGTTTTCGTAGGAGGAACAAGACACATGGGCGAACTCTGCACTTTACCTTTCCTTGTCTTTCTTGTGAAAATGAATTAGATTCAGGCTACGACAAGGAATCGATCGCAAGAGGGCTTGAGTCAAGCCTGGCGGTTCCCCGGCACGTGGAGGGGGGCATGGTGGCTCAGAGGTAGAGCATCGAGCTCGGGACCGGGGTGTCGCGAGTTCGAGCCGCGCCCGGGACTGCATCCCAAATGGATTATTGGGAACACCGTCCTACTTACACTCTACCTCCCTGCTCCACTCTTAAGCTACAGGATAGTTGCTCCACCTTTCATTCATCAAAATTTTGTTCTTCCAGTCATTCCTTAGTCACCATCAAGACCAAGTAGAGTCGTTAGTCACTACCTTTCACATCATGGTTATTTTCCTTTCTAGTATGCCACTTCGTCGCACTACATCACAGTCAGCTGTAAACAACTTAGCCACTTAACAGATGTTTAGCAGCTAACAGATGTGAAGATATCTGCAGCTTTCTGGATTATCTTCGTGTCCCATTGTTTGCATTGTGTTGGAATTCATACACTGCATTTTTTTTTCCCCTTGATGGAAATCTCTTACGCCTGGCAGCGGTGATGGGTACCACGACCCTTCTCTAAAGTGACCAAGTGACCACAGAATCTGCGAGTAACGATGACGAGTCGTGTATTGAGACTGCCTAAAATCTAAATATTTCCTTTGTAAATATATAAGTGACTGTAGGTGACAACGCTTTTAAATCACTGTAGCTTGTGGCAATCCCTTAAAAAAGTCCGTGTAGCTGTTATTGTCATACTGCATAACTGCATGAGAAAGACAGAAGCCTTCTTCCTGCAGTGATCATGATGACAAATATCTATCTATATCTATATATCTATAACTATTTTTATCTATCTATCTATATCTATCTATCTATCTATATCTATCTATATGAGCCTTTGTGGTTCAGTGGTAGAGTGTGCATTAGCGTACCTGGGAGAACAGGGGTTCGCGCCCCGCCACGGTAATAAACTTTGGGA
>JAGKTI010006448.1:28822-40720 GCA_018397915.1 Birgus latro
AAAAAAAAAAAAAGAATTAAAATATGGCCAAACTGTAGCTGAAATTAAAGAGAAATATAGTGTAGTTCTTTCACCTTGGCCCAGAATTTCGTCTTTTTGTAGCTTAAGTGGCGGAATAAGATAATGCTACGGCTTTAATTTTTCCCATACAGCACCTCTTCGTGACTAGCATATCAAATCCTAGCATTAATTTACTCTTATAACTAAAGAAAAAAAATAACAGGCGTGAGGGTGCGGCTGGGAGAGGCTTGAGGAGAGAGAGCCAGATATTGTCTTTCTCAGTAATACATTTTTTTTTTATTTTGTTGACAATTATATATATATATTTTTCATTTCTTAAATTTCATTAGTTTTTTGTTCACTTTATTCTATCTTATTCAATCTATCTATCTATCTCCAAATATAAGTATCTGTTTATCTACGTATATATGTATCTAAATCTCTATGTATGTATTTGAATCTATGATTGTATGTATGTATCTATTTGTCCGTGTATCCAGCTGTCAACCTACCTACCTATCCACCTACCTAACTATCTGTCTAACTATCTATTTAACCTGTCTGTCTATCTATTTATCTATCTATCTAATTTTCGTAAACTGTTCGAGACAAGGCTATGGGTTGTTTCGTGGTCAGTTTGGGAGGCTATCTAGCACCTGTGTGTTGCCGATTTATTTTACGACTTAATAGGCTCTGCATCTTTCCATCTCTCTCATGGGAGGGACAACTCTAGTATTCTATTCCAGCTGACGCCAGACGATTTTTTCAGGTGAGAGTAAATCATAGAAGCCTGAGAGTCTTAATACCTCTTTTGATGCAGTTATGAGATGAGTAAGTAGGTAAAGTTATAGATAGGTAGGAGAGAAAACACGGGAAGAAATGTAGGTTTCTTAGTATTACTGTGTTTCAAAGTACACACACACACACACACACACACACACACACACACACACACACACACGAACATTTCCCATTACAATAAGCCTGGGTACCGTAAACTTCAGGGTGATGGCAAAGTGTTTTTATTATTATATTGAATAACAAACAGTACTGATTACTTTTAAATCTCCTATGAACAGCTTATCCTCTAGACAGCTATACCTCCTCCATTTTCCCTGCACCTCGCCAAGTGCAAGGACCCTGTTCCAACCCTTGAGAGGCGCTGTCTGCCACAGGAGAGCACCTGCCCATTTGTGGTCGATAGGTCTGCTCGGTGAGACAAACCGGGGTAGAGCAACAACCACAACTAACCTTAGACTCTGAGGGAGTGTCTTACTTAATCTTATGCTGTGAGGCAACGTTCTAGATCATTCTGGTACTAAACGTTTAGAGCTCGTATTTACAAAGTCACAAACTACCCTAAAACACCAATGGTAGCCATCCTGGCCATGACAAGCTCCCCCCGCCTCCTCTCCCCAGTAAATCACAATCGCAGGCAACAGTGACTCCCTGAAGCCCTTGTGATCCGGGAACATCCTGTAGGTGCTGTGGCAGGAGGAGGTGGGAGACTATACAATAATAACAGCTGCTGCACTTTCTTAATCTAAGCATTTAGGGAATTGTCTAAGTAATTTATAAGTCTTTAGGGGACGTTCTTTGTATTTTTAGGCTTTTAGGGGACGTTCTTGGTATCTTTAGGCTTCTAGGGAACGTTCTAGATAATTCTGGTACCAGGCGCTTCGATCACGGACATGCAGATTCAAAAACTCCCTCAGACGCCACCAGTAATCCTCCTGGGCGTGACAAGCTCCCCTCGGCTCCCCTCCCCAGTATATCACACACCCAGGCAGCAGTGACTCCCCAAAGCCCTTGTAACTCGAGAGCATCCTGTAGGTGCTGTGGTCGGAGGAGGTGTTGTAAGGCGGCTCTATGATGTGCCCCGCCCCTGGGTAGATGATGGTGTGGCACTGCTCATCCCGTCCGTGGTTCCTCATTCGCTCCGCCATCGCCTCCACACCGTACTTGGCGTGTGTCGTGTCCTGCGGGAAGTATTTGTAATGAATCATAGGCCTTTCCTAGGGAAGTGTTTATATAGGATCTTACCCAACTTTTACGATAAACAAGAATTTATATCAGCTACCTCTTCCATGATGACATACGCTCTTGTATTTTATTCCAGTCTACATATGGCGATTATATTTCAATTAGGAGTGAGTGACAGGGGTTGAGGGTGTTTATTCTAGCACAGTTAGTCCTCTTATGGTCGGGCTAATTCTTGCTTTGTACTCCAGGCAATACAAGACGATTTTCTTCAGCTGCAAGAAATGCCATACGACCTTGTGTGTTAGCTACTTTTGAAAGCAGTATTGATTGGTCATCTTTTTTTTTTTTTCAAACTATAATTTTAACTCTAGTTTGACTTTGAAGATAAAAGTACAAACAGTCAATCTTTGGCACAACTGAAGCTCAAGAAAGTTTACGTTACCTGGTCACCGGCGATAAGGAGGAAGTGAGTGTCTTCAGGAGCCTTCTCACATGGTACTATGAGGGAGTTGTCTGGCCGATACACCTCACGCACCGCATCCTCCTTGGATACGAATCTCAGTTTACGATCCATTGTCACCTGGCTCGCCATGCTAGCGCCCTTCCACAGCTGATGGCCCTTGTATGTGAGGGTGGTCCCCATGGTTGCAAGTACTCCGCCGATGCAGACGACAGCTTTCACTTTCTCGAGGTATATCCCCATCGCCAAGGACGTGTCGCTTCCCTTGCTGGAGCTGACGACGGCGCAGCGGTCCGGTATGACTTCGTGTAGACTCAGCATGTAGTCCACGGCTTCCTCAAAGTAGTCCAGGTCTAAGTTACTCGTGCTCTCCGGTAGGTCTTCGTACTTGAAATAGGCCAGAGCAAGACAGGCAAACCCTCGAGACGCCATTATGGCTGGAAAGTTTGAGATTTTTGTTAGTAAAAGTGTTGTGCAAATATCTGATTAGCTACAAGAAGTTGGCCTAAAAATGTCATTTCTCTGTCTTGAATGTTGAACTGTAACAAGAGATTAACACTAAAATACAATGCTAATCACTATGAAAAGTACGTGGAACCTTAGCATTGTCCTTTTTTGCCACTGGGTAATTTCAGCTGCCAAGAGACCAAAATCTAAGCCAAATTATGGTGAAGGAACTATAGCACGTGCAAGACCTCTTCACTGTATTCCCAAACATCAATAACCCACTCCAACTCCCTGAATACATGTGACTCAAACTCTTATATTAGTTTCCTAGTCATACTCTTTAGAACGTTCTAATCCAACTGACGCTGGATCACTGAGCTCCTGTACACAACAAAGCCTTCCTGAATGTAGCCAGTAATTCGAGATGGTATAAGCACAAATACACATGAACGTCGTAATAATTTCAAGTTTGCCTCCGTTGAAGGTTTAATATGTTCTGTACACCGCACCTCAGTTACTGACCCCAAGACAGTACAGTAGATGGACATTATAAGTACACAGGGAGTACAATGTGCTTGTTTTTGTATTAATTTACTTGTACGTAGGTATGACCAGTATAGGCCTCTTGTCTTTAATCGGTTTCTATATGACAACCAGACAGCTAAACACCTGGCTACATATTAACGACTAAATTCTGTAAGAGGGCAAGAGGGTATGGTCATGTGATGCTGAATGTTTACTCTCAGTTCAGATGTACTAACACTGACCTGCTCTGTATTCTCGAAGGCCCCCAAACCCGCCAAAGACGTCGATGACTGCTGGGAAGGGTCCTGGAGATGTAGACATTAAGGATATTTACCGATCTCAGTAATATTTTTTTGTATTTTTCATGCTGTTATTCGCTGGAGTTTGGTTGTGCAGTGTTTGGTAGCTCTAATGACGAAGAGAATAAACAAAACAATCTTACAAACAACATAGGGACAGACATTTTGGTTTAGAAGTGCATGGCGTTGTATGAGTGAAGACAAAGGTATTAACAAAGAAACTTATAAAAGACTCTTTGGTTGAGAAGTGCATGGCAGCCTACCAAATGAAGATATGAAAAGGCGATATTATAAACAAATTCAGTTCATGACAGATTACGACCGAGTCACCTGGTCCCTTGGGCATGAAGAGCGCCCCTCGCACCCTGCCGTGGCTCACAAGGACTCGCCGCACGCCAGGGCCCATCACCAGCCGCACCAGCTCCACGGACGCCAGCACCTCCCCCACCCCGGCCTCACATTCATCTATTTTCAAGTGGCCTTCGTACACATTCACGGTCATCTGGAATATACGACGTTTATATTAATTATCTTTACTACCACTAGATGATTTTCGAGGCCACACTGACGGCGTGCGTATGCGAGAGGGCTGTGCCGAAGGTGGATGGCGTGTATCAGTGTCCATTGCAGAAATCAAGGTTTTTCTCCAGTCCCCTTCAGGTGGGTGTCATGGATGTTTTATTGTGCTGGGTGTGGGATGCATTCCAAACAGATGCTGTGAATGAAACACCAGGTATGAGTTACTCAATGTACATTTTATACCCGTGTGGACTCGCGTTCTCGCCCGACCCATCCTGCTGCCACTGTGGTAAATTTAGAGCGTATCACTGCTGTAAAAACTCCTGCAATATACAAACTCTTATACTAGTGCACTTATGCAAGCGCGCGCGCGCACGCACACACACACACACACACACACACACACACACACACACACACACACACACGTCACCCCTCCATTCTCCTTCTCACCTTCCAGGGCTTGGTGGGGTCGAGCTTCTGGAGTCTGTACCCTGTGAAGGGGAACTCCCTGATGGTGGAGAACAGCCCCATAGGAAACACTCCGCTGAAGGATCCGCCAACGGACTCGCTGCGGTTCACATCAACTTTTCCATCGGCGTCACTTACGAACTGGGCCAAAGAGCTGAACTGGGAGAGAGACAGGTTCGTTATTAATATTATTTATGCGTTTAGAATGAGAGAGAAACACAAGGGACGAAGGTGGCTGGGGTAGGGGTAAGGGTATACTAGAGTTCCCTGTCTAAACACTGTAGTATATTTTCTTGTACATATACTAAGGCTTACGTAAACACACTGTTATACCTTCTTGCCCTGGTCGTTGTGTGTGGTCATAGTGATGGTGGTTGGGGTGTGTGGGGCGAGGCCAGACACTGTGATGGAGGTGGGCACGTCATGCAGACACACCCTCGGTCTCGCCTCCACCACCACGCCGCCTGCAGAACTCATCCTCACGACTCTGTATGCGGCGGAAATATTTGTTAGTTTCTTGCGCTATGGATTCATATTCTAGATGGCGTTGGAGAATCAGTAGTTCCTCTTCCTTTGCGATTTATTTTTTATTGTACATTTTGATATTCTCTCTATCTTTTGTATATTCCTGGTGTAATATTAACGTAGTCTCCCTGAGTAACGTAAAAGAGGATCGTAGTAGTAGTAGTAGTAGCAGTAGTTTTAACCCAACCCTTATCTGCATGTGAATCCTCTCCTGCAGCCCACCATCCTCCTTTCTTGGGGACCTGGAGGGAGTTGAGGGACGAACTGCATTACTGAGAAGCCTTCACGTGGTCGGACCGGCATGACTGGGCGGATCGACTGCCTGGTTATACATGAGTCCCTCAGTTCCCTTCCTAGTCCACTAAAAGGAGGATGGTGGACTGCAGGAGATGGACAACTTCAGCCTGCAGTCCACCGGGTTCACGTTCAGATGAGCCTGGGGTTGCAACTACTACCACTCCTCCTCCTCCTCCTCCTCCTCCTACTACTACTACTACTACTACTACTATTACTACTACTGTTGTCATACGTCAGGCAGCGATGGGTGTTCTCGTGACTTATCTCTGAAGGCTCAAATATCCCTGATCCCATCGGAGGCTTCGTAGGTGTACCTTCTCATTAGCGATTTAGGTCACATTTTCAGAGAACAATATCTTACGTCAGCCCATCTCGACAACGAACTGTTTTTAGTAAATTTTCATGCTTCAGCAAAATAGACGATAATTTTGAGGGACAGGAAGGCTTATTGTAAAAATCATTGCACACTGTAGCAGATCCGTATTAATTTGTAGTCACAGCGTGTCTTCTGACCAGGTGGCGAATCAGCTTTACATTTCCTACTGACAGCAAAGACATACCGATATTTGGAGTAGCGCTGTGCGGGGGTGTTGAAGCCGAAAGTAGCAGACGGCAACTGACGATCAGAGGGCTGGGGGTGATAGGGGATGGTATTTACAACCTATCCTAATTTTTGTTTTTTGCCCATATAAACAAGTAATCTTATATATGAGTTAAATGGGAGGGTTTATAAATACTCGTACGCTGTGTTTACGTGTTATATATATGATGCTATCAGTTGCCATTATGCCCTTCCATATCGCACGATGTTTAACCCTACACGCTGATTACGGACACTTACTTCCTCCTCATCTGTGTCTGTGATTCTTCTTTGTTCTTTTTCTTTTCTTTTCTTTCTATCTTTTTTTCTTCCTTCTTCCAATTTTTTTCTCTCTCTTTTTTCTTTTTTATTGTTTTGCTTCCACACCCCTTTGGTTTCTTGACTACGGGTTGTATTCGGAGTGGCATATGAGGCTAGGAGAGATTGTGTGTGTGTGTGTGTGTGTGTGTGTGTGTGTGTGTGTGTGTGTGTACAAGGATGTTGGTAATATCAGACAAGTTTTTCACTGATAACAGATATAACACAAGTCACTGGCCACTCAGGCGATAGCGGTTATCTTATTAGCCTGGGGGGACACTTACGGACAGTCTACAGGGGTCGTGTCCTTAATGGCCCTGGAACGTTCGTAACGCATCTTCCTTGGCGAGTGCGAGACTGACGAGGAGAGTGTATGTGAGTGAGGTGGAGGAGGGGAGAGGGAGGGGGAGGCCAAGGATGAGGTGGAGGGATGGAGTGGAGAGGTATATGAGAGAGGGAGGTATGAGCTGGGAGCAGGGCAGTGAAATGGCGGGGGACAGAGAGACATGGAGGGGATTTGTTTGTGGCCACCCCTTACGGGATTAAGGCGTCTGGCAATAGATAGATAGACAGAACATCTCTTCCTTGGGGATTTTTACTGTACGTTACCTCTCTTCCTTAGCGATTTATCCCGCTGACTTCTTTGGCGAGTTCGTAACATCCTTTTCTTTGCTATTTATCGTGTGCATTGGACCTCAGTATCCTCTTGCTTGTTACTGATGCACACTATGTCGTCTTTAACCAAATATAATACAAGAATATGTTGAGGTGTTACATGCAAAATAAATCGCCAAAGAAGAGGTGCAACGAAGGTCCCTATGCCACCTGAAAGACGGCCTTATGTAGGGGTGGCCAGGTGGTGACAGAATCAATATTTGGGTTTAATTCTTCCGTGGAGCTGTAGAGAGCCGCCTTCACGCGGTGCCACCGATATGGCCTGGTGACTCCACTGCCCGGTCACACAAACGTCCCTCAGTTCCCTCCCTATTCATCAAAGGGAGGAGGATGGACTTTAAGAGAAGGGTCACTTTTGCCTGCAGTCCACTGGGTTCACATTCTGATGAGTCTGGGGTGGGATATTTACTAAGCAGATATTACTGACTAGAGGATATCAGAGCGTCATGTGAAGGGGTGTTGCACATACAGCACATAAGAAGACGGCTGGGCCTCAGGGAACGGACTCCTTAGGCATTCGAGCCAGTGAGTACAGAACCTGACCTTCACCCCGACTGGTATCTCACACCACTCGACTACCAAACAGTTGTTGTTGTTGTTGCTGGATTACCCTGGTCAGTCTGGGCGAGCAGACCCATCAATCACAGGCTACCAACCGCCCCTGCAGCGCCATCCCGTGCAACGAACTGATTAATTAATAAATGACAAATATTTCCCCCGCATACGGAGTCGTGAGGATGAGTTCTGCAGGGGGGGGGGGGGGAGGCGGTGGAGGCGAGGCCGAGGGTGTGTCTGCATGACGTGCCCACCTCCATCACTGTGTCTTGCCTCACCCCACACACCCCAACCACCATCACTACGACCACACACAACGACCAGGGCAAGAAGGTGGTATACCAGTGTGTTTATATAAAGTATACCCTCACCCAGCATACCTTACCTGCAACGACCATGGCCAGAAGTACACCAGTGTCACAAATAGGGTCGTACTCTACCCCCACCACACACACGCTCCAACCACCATCACTGAATTAATCTGATCTCCTCTCCTCCTCTCCCAGTTCATCTCTCTCGCTCAGAAATGGAATTAATTTGATCTTGTCCCTCCTCTCCCCAGTTCAGTTCTCTGGCTCACTTCGTAGGTAACGCCAGTGGTAAAGCTGACGTGAACTACAGTGAGTCCTTTGGCGGATCCTTCAGGAGGGTGTTCTCTAAAGGGCTCCTCTCCACCATCAGGGAGTTTCCGTTCATAGGGTACATGCTCGACCCCACCAAGCCCTGAGAGAGAGAGAGAGAGAGAGAGAGAGAGAGAGAGAGAGAGAGAGAGAATATACAATAGTCATATGGTGAGAGGTAAGGCAGCTAAAATACTGCCCTTAAAAATAAGATTGATTTTGTCCCAGTGTGATAGGCCATAACAATACACAGGCCATACCTAAAGAGGGTCCAGTTGAGTCGAAACTGTCCCATCTACACAAGAAGCACAGTTTTAATATATAGATGTTTCCATTTGAACATATCACTGAACTTTGAAATCAAGACACTTTCCTGTAGGACTCCTTTTGAGAAAACTAAAAATCCTAATTAGATGTATGGCGCTGTTTAACCACCATCATTCAGTAATTTTCTTTCTTTTAAATGAATATAACAAAAACGTTCTCTGATTCATGGAAATTTTACATCAACAAAACCAGCAAGTAAGAGGAGCTATGGAATCAACAGTCAATATCAAGCTTTAACTGGGAAACAGGACATGGCTTAAAGTTTCTATGGCCTGTCACTGCATCCTGTGAGGTGTGGTTGGACACGAAGGGCTGGGGTTGTTGTAAATGGTGGGGGAGTACACCCTGCAAAGATGAGTGTTATTGTTTAGATGGTAAATATTTAAAAAAACTCAAATGGCGAGGGAAAAATGAATGAGGCTGACGAGACAGGCTGGGATGGTGATGGGTAATGGGGAAGTACACCCTGCTAAGACAGTGCTATTGATGAGGTGGTAAAGATTTCTCCCAAATATAATTCACTGTGAGTAGGAATAATGAATGGGGTGGACAAGACAGGCAAGAATGGTGAAGCGTGGCAGGGGAAGTATACTCTGTTAAGCACTGCTGATTGCATGACTTTCAGGAAATCAGAGGCAGGGGTCAGAAATCGCTGAGGTAGACAGAGTGGAGTGGGCAGGGCTGGCTGGGATGGTGGTTGTTTGTGGAGCATCACTGGGGGAGTAGTCTCTGTGAAGTTAGGCATTGTAGGATGGGAAGCATGGCAGGATGGAGGCTGTAAGTGAAGTTAATGTCTAGAAAAGGAAAAAGATACTGCTGCTGCTGCTGCTGCTGGTGGTGATGATGATGATGACGAAATATAAATACAGTAGGTGTTGTTTTGATATACTTGGCATCATTCGAAACCAGATAAAAATAAGTATATAACATTCAAGCTCCTGCGAGTCACTCAGCTGAATTAAATCGTCTGGTGATAGCTGGAGTAAAATACGAGGACATCTGGCCGTGAAAATGTTCTGACCTACTGTATAAATATTAATTCGTATCAGTTACAACAGTGGTGCAATTACTGTATTAACATCTATATACTTGTCTCACCTGGAGTTACATATTCCACTAAAAGAAGATCATCTAATTTGTATTTTTACTATTCAAATTGCTGTTTCATCAGGATTCTTTAAAATCCAGGTTAGAACCTTTGGAAGCTGGCTAACGACTCGCTGATGCTCTGTGTTCTTGAGTTCGTTCAGTTTCGGGGTCATTGAATCACATGCAAACTTACGGTCTGTCCTGTAATTGGGACTTATTTTCTTTTTAAATTCAGGAAAGACAAGAGACATGAGAGGACACTTTTCTCCCCCTTTCTTGTTTTTCCTGAAAAAATAAGGCATAAGTTATTGCAGGGAAGAGGTAGTAAGGATATCAACAAATATCGGTGCTCGAGTCAGTTTCGAGTGAATGGTCCGTCTCGCACCTCAGTATTGTCTCGATCTTTGCATGTGTTGGGTGTGTGGGAGATGACGTGGTTACTGACGGGATGTTCTCAGCGCTAGTACGTAAGATTAGTGCATGAATTGGTGTTTTTTATGAACAGAAAATAATGTGTTAATGTTCCAGCATAGCCAAGATCTTTTAAATGTTTGCTTTTGAACATTTAATTGCTATACTGAAAACACAAGACAACAGTGCAGTGTTTTTCTCCAAACAAGCGTCGTCTACCGATGCCCGACAAGGACACATCGTTTCATGGCTGGTGAGTGTTGAATCAAGTGCATGACTTCAATAATTTTAGGGCCTAGAGGCATATTTGTAGTGCTGTGATGAATCAGGTGCATGACTGTTATAAGGTCGGTGTATAGAGAGATGCTGGCAGAGGAGTTAGTTACGGAAATTTATGGAAACGGGGAAGCGAAATCCTAAATCAAAGGTAATTTGGTTATCAGCCTGGCATTTTTATTTTCTTACTGGATGTCGACACATAGATATATCCCTGTTTTGTGTCGTAACGCTTGATATTACTTTTAGGAAAGAATATTAACTTATTTCGGTATCACTTCACATATCGGAGCTTCCCTGCTTACACAGTTCATTTAATATAATCTTCACGTGAGTGTGGAAAGAGTGGTTTGCAGGTATAGTATATGTGTGTTGGAAAGGTTGGATGTAGATGTGGGTAAGGTGGGAATTAGGCGTGGGTGGGGATGAAGGATTTAGTTTCGGCGTCATTCTGATCACCAGAAGTAAACAAAACAGCCTAACCAGCGTTGCAAATGTCTCACACTAGCAACGGCAATATTTTTTTCCTTAGCATGTCATTAGTATTTATTATCTTGTCTGTGATGCCGGCTGATATATACACATAAAAAAGTTGAATATATAACTAGGATAATTGTGAGGGAATATTACAGTGTAGCCTAATGTGCTAAAGTAATTTAAAAAAAAAGTCGCTAGATCGCATTTTTTTTTTTTTTTATGATACCATAGGCCACATTCATCTGTCACTAATAGTATTACGCACTAAAATGGAAGCCGTTTACACTACATATTAAACGATCAGAGAACTGAATTGTGCCGATGATAGATATTAATCGACCAAGTCAGGTTCCCAATTTAGCATGTTTCCGCTAAAAAATTTTTATTTAAAACCAGTGTAGCGGGAAAAGTTTTAGTTTTTTACTTTATATCTGGCTTTTTTTTTAAATACTGTCTGGGTTTTTTTTGTTTCCCCTAATTTTCACCAGTCGAGGATTTTTACCACTTTTGAATCCAGTCTAGCCGATTTATAGACTTTCATTTTGACAACACTGGCCAGGCCATGGTTTCATACTTCATAATATCGCCATTTCCTTGTACCAGTTGTGACAGAGTTAAAAGAAGTTTAGGAAAAGGATGATGATGATGATAATCAAATTCCTCATCACTATGATCACCAGCATCACCACTATAACCACATCAACACATCACCACCACTTCCCAATCACCAGCATCACCACCACCATCCTTCTTCTCCTCCTTCTCAAGGTGATGATGATGGTAATGATTTACTACGAACATCCCCCGCCTCCTATTCCTTATGATGATGATGATGATGATCGTTATCGTCACAATTATAACCATCATCATTATCCTCCACATCACGACCATCACTAACATCTCCTCCTCCTCCTCCTCCTCCTTTTCTTTTTCTTTTTCTTCTTCCTCCTCCTCCTCCTTTTCTTTTTCTTCCTCCTTCTCCTCCTCCTCTTCAAAGGTGACCCCCTCCCTCGTTTACTCCTGATTTTCTCACTCATTAACTCA
>JAGKTI010006449.1:0-24981 GCA_018397915.1 Birgus latro
TAGGTGGTGTATGAGAGTGGGTGCATAGTTGTGGCTGGATGACTGTGTGTGTGTATGTGAGTGGTTGAGCAGATGTGTGCGAGTATTGGTGTACGGGTGTTTATAGCTGGGTACATGGATGTCTGCTTGTTGGTTGAAAGGTCTGTGTGGCTGTGGGTTGAAATATAGGTGTGGGTGGATGGATAGGTGTATGTGTGGGTGGTTGTATTGGTTTGGGTGTACGAGTGTTTATGGCTGGGTGGGTGGATGGGAATATGGGTGTGTCGGGTTGCTTGTGGGTGGCTAGGTGGGTGTAAGGGTTTGAGTGTGTATGGATGTGAGTTTAAGGTGGATGTATGGATGTGGGAGACTGAATGGGTTGGGAGAAGGGTGGATGGGTGTGAGTATGAGTTTTTCTTGGTGGGTGAGTGCATAGGTCTGAGTATGGGTGTGTATGTCGGTGTATGACTGTGGGTTGGTGTGTGTGTGTGTTTGTGTGTGGGTTAGTTGATGGGAATATGGGTGTGTTGATGGGTGTATGATTGTGATTGCATTAGTGTGGATGTGTATGCATGTGGGTGAGTATGGGTGTGGGTTTGTGGGTATACAAGTGTTTGTAGATGTATCATTGTGGGTGGGTTGCTGTGTCTAAAGGTGTGTGTGAGTAAATATATGTGTGTGTGTGTATGAATATGAGTGTGTGTATGGGTGTTGCTGGTTCAGTGGATGGGTGTGTGTTGAGAGGTAGGTGGGTGAATGGATACCAGTGGGTGTGTGCAAGTACAGATATGGAATGGTGGGTCTATGGGTGTTTGTAGGTGGGTAGGTATGTGTACCAGTGTTTAGGGTGTGGGTGGATGGGAATATGGGTGTGGGTTATTGTCTGGTTGTTTGTGGGTGGCTCCGTAGGTTTTAGTGTGTATGGAT
Source organism: Birgus latro (assembly GCA_018397915.1). NCBI lineage: Eukaryota > Metazoa > Arthropoda > Malacostraca > Decapoda > Coenobitidae > Birgus > Birgus latro. The sequence continues at coordinate 907 of JAGKTI010006449.1, forward strand.
GATGTGAGTTTGAGGTGGGTGTGGGTGGGTGTATGGATGTGGGAGACTGAATGGGTGGGGAGAAGGTTGGATGGGTGTGTGAGTTTTTCTGGAGGGGCGAGTGCATAGGTGTGAGTATGAATATGGGTAGGTGTTGGGTGGGTGGGTCTAAATTGGGAGATGGGTTTATGAATGGGTATCCGGAAGAAGGGAGTATGGGTGGTGAGTAGATCGGTGTGTGTTGAGAGGTGGGTGGGTGCAAGTATGGATGTGGGTTGGTGGGTGTATGGGTGTTTGTAGGTGGGAGGTAGGTATATAACTGTGCATGGCAAGGTGTGTGTAAGGCTGTGTGGATGGGTGAGTCAATGTGTGTCTGTGTGTGTATATGGATGTGGGTGGGTAAGTGGATGGCTCAAGCTGAGAGGTGGGGATGGGTGGATGTCTAGATGTGGGAGTGAGTGTATGGGTCGGGGGAAGGGTATATGTGTGAGTTGCTGAACATATGGTTGTGGGTAGGTGTAAAGGGTTGTCAACGGACTGCTTATGTGTATGTGATTTACCCATACTTTTATTGTTCTGTAAATAACTAGCAAAAGCACTATTGCCAAACTTAAGGGTTAATCACTGATGGGTTAACTAGTGATAATTGGAACGAATAACCTCCCTTGTAGTGTGAGTGTGCTGTGTTCGGCCACTCTGCCCTAAGATCTGCCTGAGACGACTCATAAGTGTTTACCACCTCTGTTTATTCATGCCATTGACATAATGGGAATAGAATATAGTGCTTGGACATTGTGGTAATTGTAATTTCTGTGATTACAGCCTTTTTGTGTCATGTATGCTGGCTGGCCTCCACAATCTGCCCCGCCAACTGAGGTCTCGTGTAGAGGAGTTGGTGTCGGCTGCTACGAGCCGGCCCCCCCCCCCCCTCTCAGTACCGCCACTACCACACATTCCACCGACCACTATCAAGGCACCTGTTTATTGGATAAGGGATGGGTTGTAATATAATATTCAAATTACTGTTTATATAATAAAAGTGACTGGTGATACTTTAAGAATAAAAACTATTTTTATGAAAGTGCCATTTCATTCTAAACCCCTTTTAGATAATGACTATTGAATATAGCTGTTACTAGTGACATCTTCTCACACCCCATGAAAAAAAAAAGGCAACAAAAAAAGCAAAAATGAAACCTCCTTTGCAATGCCTTTACAGTGGGTGGGTAGATGTCTGGGTTTCGGCAGGTGGATGGATCTGACTCAGAAGGTGGGTGTGCAGATGTGGGAGTGAAGGTATATCTAGGGAGGAGGGTGTACGGGTGGTGTGTACGTGTGTGTATGGATGTGGTTGGTGGGTGTATGGGTGTTTGTGGGTAAGTGCATGGCTGTGGGTGGGTGCAAATATGGATGTGGATTGGTGGGTGTTTGTAGGTGGAAGTATGATTAAGGATGGGTAGTTGGGTGTATGATTGTGTATGGGTAGGTGGGTGTATGATCGTATATGGGTAGGTGGGTGTTTCTGGGTGGGTAGGTGGGTCTATGATTGTGTATGGATAGGTAGGTATATGATTGTGTATTGATAGGTAGGTATATAATATGATTGTGTATGGGTAGGTGGGTGTAATAGTGTGTAGGTGGGTGTAATAGTGTGGGTGGGTGAGTGTAGGGATGTGTATGTATGGATGTGGGTTGTTTGGTATACGGGTGTTTGTATGTGGATACGTGGGTGTATGATTGTGGGTTGGCAGCTGGGTGTAAGGATGTGTGTTTGTACGCTGCTGTATGATTGTCGGTTGGTAGGTGGGTATAAGGATGTGTGTGTGTGTGTGTGTGTAGAGGGGGGTGTATGGGTGTGGGTGGTTGGAATAGTGTATCGGTGCAGGTGGATGGATGGTGTGTATCGGTGTAGGTGGATGGATGGTCTGTGGGTTGGTGGTATGTGGGTGGGTATCAGTGTCAGTTGGTGGTATGTGGGTGGGTATGGGTGTGGGTAGGTGGATGTGTGTGGATGGTGGTTGTGTGTGCATGGACAGGTATATGGATGTGGATGGGGAAGCCTAATACAATATATATCTACATAATATGCATATCAAATACAGACAAAAAAGTCAATGGGGGAGCCTATTACAATATATTACTACAAAATATACATATCAAATACACACACACAACAAATTTCTTCATTTGTGGTATAATGTCTACAAGAGGTATCAAGTTTAATATTGGTCTTTTAAATTTGACTGGATATAATTTGGGCACTACTCCAGAAGCTGTTTCTCTGTTGCAGATTAAAATGCCTCACCATGATACCCAAATCAGTAATTCCTCATTTAAGACACACTAAGCATATTTTCACTATATATATCACTCCAATATGAACACTTTTCATATATTTATTAATCACAATAATGTTCAATGAAAGACCAAGGTTAATCCAAGTAACACTAATGTCTGTTTGGCATCAGTAGCTACATTTCATCATACTTAGCTACATTCCTTAATATGATCCTTTGATAACTACAATTTTCACTTTACAGCTATTTACAGGAATACTTATAAACCGTTAAGTGAGGAACTACTTGCTGACATTATACACAAATGAAAATCACAATTTCGTACATTCCATTTGTAATGGTGTGGAAAATGTGCCTCAAATAATTTTATATCCCAGTCCTATTCAAGATAACCTTGAATGCATGATAGTAATATAACAGCAGTATGGTATTCTGAATGTTGAAAACATGATGCCAGTGAAATACCTTCAAGCAGTGGCACTGATATATCCAGGCCATGTCCAGTGAAAATTGCAAGACACTCACTGACCATTTATGCCCCAACATTCCTGACTTTACTTCATGAGTCTGAGAGTCTACATATATTTTTCTTTACATAATCACATCATATCATCTCCACCATGACTGCCCATTCCAGACCCATGCCCAATACAATAACAGTTGATGCTCTCAATAAAAAATATCCCACGTGGCTAAATACACAGACACAGGACAGCCAAGAGACTCAATCAAGAAATACAAGAACACGTTTAACATCCTTAACAACCTTTACATCCAAAAATGACCTCCACACAAACTTATGAGGTAGACTCCTACCCTCATAATGTACCTCTTCACAATACCTTACTTCATTTTTATCTCACAGAACAGGACCAATCTCAATGCTGCCATCGTTGCATGAAACTTGATGAACCTAGTTTTCATACGGGAATGAGTCATTGGTTACTAGTTAAACTCACTCTCCAGTCTCACTACACTTGGCCATTAATGTTGCTTACAACAAGTTAGGGATCTTTCTGACAGGAAAATAAAGTGCTGTAGCTGTTCAAACAACCAAAGATGCTGCAAGATGATTACTAGATCTCTTCACTTGACCACTGCCCCAAATTCACATACACATGCACACACACACAAAGCAACCTCCATCTAAATGAAATATGAACAGAACTATGTTATGAAATGCATATGATTATCATTTTAGCAAATATTCTTCAAAGCTGCATAATCTTGATCTAATTGGTTTATCAATTTTAACGAAGAAATAAAATATCATTTTAGCAAATATTCTTCAAAGCTGCATAATCTTGATCAAATTGGTTTATCAATTTTAACAAAGAAATAAAATATCTAAGAATTATTTTTTCTCATTCAAGGGAAGGTGGGGGTAAAGACTGTCAGTACAGATGATGGGAGGGTATCAGGCCTGTCATGATTTTTAACACTTCGGCATCAGGGTCTCTCTCTCTCTCTCTCTCTCTCACAATTTCATTTCCATCTAGAACCACTTGAGACAGGAGCCACGAACAAAGACTGATCATCATAGTGGAAGAACTATCAGTACCATGCCCAATGAAGTGGACTAATCATCATCATTATCTGAACCACTTTAGTTTTCAATCATCATAACCATTTTTTCCTGTCATGCAATCACCATCCTATTCATTTTTTCGATTAAATGAATAAGGCCCATAAAGCAAAGGCAAAACCCAAATGGAGGGAGAAACTAGCCAACTGCAATACACCAATTCCCTCACCATTCAAATCACAGAACCTTCAGCACACATACACAGGTCTCCGACAGAGATGGAGCTCCTTGTGGATCATCGGAATTAATCGCCCAATCAGCGTCTAAAAGAACAGCCTATTGTGATTATGTGAATGACTGCGTGAGTGGTGGTCCCGCAGAATATTAGTAAAAAAATGCAGGTTTCTGTCATAAAAAGAGTACTAGACAGTGGAAATAAAAAGTTTCCGTATGGTTGCATAACGGTGGAAAAAAACGTTCTTTGTTTACATCTGGTGGCGAGGAATTCGCGGCATTTTCTCATGAAGATATGGATGGAGGAAGTACTAAACTGAACCAAACAAGAGTAGCATGAGTGAAGAGTGCGGCAGAGAGCAAAGTCCAGGAATTGCAAAGGTTTGGTCACTATTTAAAAAGTTACAGGAACAGACCTTAGAGCAGGAAAAAGAGACTGAAGTACTCCAGAGAAAGTTCGAAAAAGTCTGTACATGCAGTGAGGAACTAGAATGTGAAGTTACAGATTTAAAAGCGAGTGTTTAATCTGCTTCAAATGATATAAAACAGCTCAAGAGGGATAATATGAGGCTACAAGAAGACAGACAGGATGAAAAGTAAATCAGATAAACAAAATCAAGGATGCAAGATGAGCACATTAAGGAAATCAAGTAGCAACACAAGAGGCGGAAGAAAATTCAAGAGGAAGGAAATATACATCTGAAAGACATTATAGAACAACAAACCAAAGAAAAGATGCAGAAAGAGGTGGTTAGGGTACTAAGAATCTTTAGTCAGGGATGTAGGAGATAAAAAAAATGCGTGATAATTTCAGGAGTAAAAGAAAAATGTATGACAGTAAGATCAGAAAGGGAAAGGGAAGAACTGAGTAAGGTTAAAGAGGGAGTATCAGCAGTTATGGAGGATAACAACGAAACTCAAGAAGAGATTGATGTAGTGTTTAGGTTAGGAAAGTACGAGGAAGAAGGGGCGAGGCCACTTAAAGTATAAGTCTCAGGTGATGGTATAAGAAATCATCAGCAGAACATGGAAATTATCAGACAAAGTGGGATTCAAGAATGTCTGGGTAAGGGGAGATACAAATGAGGAAGAAAGAGCTAAAAAAAAAAAAAAAAAAAAAAAAAAAAAAAATAAAGCAAAGGCAAAAAACGAACAGAGACAGGGGGAAGAGAAGACAGTGTTCTATTGCAGTTATGGATCAGAAATTGAGGAAGTGATACTGACAGAGAGAGGGAGAGAAGATGGAATAAAAAACAACAGAAAAAGTTTGAAAGTGGCATATTGCTGGTTTACCAGCGGCAAGGTTAGAAATCAATGAATATTTGAGGGTACATAAACCAGATATTATGTGCTTTGTAGAGACCAAGTTCAGAGAGGATATTGATATCCATATGGGAGATGGTAAATACAAACTGTGTAGAAGAGGCAGAAAAGAAAAAACGGGAGGAGGCGCGATGATAACAGTGAAGAACAACTTAAATATGGATACTGTGGAAATGGGAGAGGAGAAGGCTGAAGTGATAAACATGATATTAGAAACTGGAGAAAAAGGCAAAAGAGACATGGCAGTAGTATATGTTCCCCCTTAGACAAAGGCATGGAATGATGATGAGTACTAGATGTTGTCAGACATGGTTAGTTATCTACTGAAAGTGACTGAGAAAAGCAACAACATGATTCTGATGGGTGATTCTAATTGTAAAGAGGTGAACTGGGAGGAATGGGACTCAGGAGGCAATGAAGAATCATATGGCACTATACTGTATTGTTAGCTATAGCAATGAATAATGTAATGACCCAATGGGACAAAGAAGAGACAAGATTCAGAGGTGATGAGATGCCAGCAAGACTAGATTTACTGCTAACCAAAGAACCTGACATAACTGAATCTTTGACTTATCTGTGTCCTATAGGAAAAAGTGATCACATGGTCATTGAGTTCCAGATGATAAAAGGGAACGTAGTGCCATGAGATGAGCTTTATACACAGGGAAGATACAACTCTGGGAAAGCAAACTTTACAGGATTGAGAAAGTTTTTCGAAAATGCGGATTGGAGAAAATTAAGAGAAATGAGAGATACAGAGGAAGTGGTATCTCTTTCTAGACCTCTATAATTCGAAAGTGGAAAAACATGTTCCAAGAGTAAGTGGGAAAGGAAACAGAAAGGATTGGTTTAACAGAAGGTGTATGATAGAAAAAAAAAAAAAAAAAAAAAAGGACATCTCATGGAACAAATGGAGGAAGCGAGGTAATAACAGAACACAGGAGGAAAACAGAACTAGAAATGAATATACAAGAATACACAGAGAGGAAGAAAGGAACTTTGAAAAAGGTGTAATTGACAAATGTAAGGAAGAACTCAAATTGTTCCATAGATTTGTTAATGGCAAATTGAAACAAAAGGAAAGAATCACCAAACTGAAAGTAGAAGGAGAGGTCTATAAAGATGCAGCAATGCAAGCTGAAATAATGAACAAATGTTTCCAATTGGTTTTCATTAAAGAAAGGGCTTTTGTGGAGGAAGAGGGAGTGACTAGAAATGTAGTGATAAAAGATATAAAAGTTGAAGTGCAGGAAGTGTATAAATTACTGGAAACTCATGAAAGGAAAGCCCCTGGACTGGATGGAATCTCTACTTGGGTACTGAAGGAATGCAGGGAACAAATGGCAGATAACATTCACGGTTTAATTGTGTTCTCTGGAAGAAGGGAAAGTGCCTCGGGAATGGAAGAGGCCCATTGTGGTACCAATTTATAAGGGAGGAAACAAGGAAGAACCCCTGAATATATAGACCAGTGTCCCTGACCAACATAGTGGCAAAATTGTGCAAGAGAATCGTCAAAGACAGATGGATAAAATATCTGGAGGAAATGAACATTTTGGCTGAGAGTCAGCTTGGATTCACAAGTGGAAGGTTGCATGTTTCCAACTTGTTGACCTTTTACTCAAGAGCGATTGACATGCTACAAGAGAGAGACAGCTGGGTGGATTGTGTGTACTGTATTTAGATTTGGAGAAAGCCTTTGACAAGGAACCCCACAAGCGACTAATGTGGAAATTGGAGCACACAGGAGGACTGAGGGGAAACCTCCTGGAGTGGAGAGGACAGTAATAAAGGACAGGATGTCTGGATGGATGGAAGTAACAGGTGGAGTCCCACAGGGCTCGGTGTTAGCACCAGTAATGTTCCTGATTTACATAAATGATATGGTAGATGGAATGAACAGTTATGCAAGTCTGTTTGCTGATGATGCAAAGATCCTGAGGAGTGTAGAAGCTGAGGAAGACTGTAAAATGCTACAGGAAGACCTGGATAGGATTCATGATTGGAGCCAGATGTGGGAAATGAAATTCAATGTGAAAAAAAAAGTAAAGTATTGGAAATGGGTAAAAGTACCAAGAGGCCACCACTGAATTATATAATGGCTAATGAACCAATCACAAAAGAGAGAGGAGAGAGAGATTTGGAAGTGCTAGTCCAGGATAGAGTGTCATCGGAAAAACATAATAACAAGACAGTTAGACACACAAACTCTTAACTAACATAAGAGTGGCATTCCATCACATGGATGAGGAGATGATGAAAAAATTGATAGTGGCCATGATCTGACCCAGGTTGGAATATGCAGCAGTAGTATGGTCCCCACACAAAAAGAAAGATATAAACATGATTGAGAGAATTAAAAAAACAGCAACCAAGATGGTCCCTAGCCTGACAGATCTGTCGCACAGAGAGGCTGGAAAACCTGGATCTGCCTTCCTTTGAGGAAAGGATAGAGAGGGGCAACATGGCTGCAGTGTTCAAGGCCATGATGGGAGTAGAAGAAATTGACAGAAAAGATCTGTTTGCATGGGACAGGAGAGTAACAAGAGGACACGGAATGAAACTGAAAAAGCCAAGCTGCTTGAAGGATATCAAGAAATATAGTTTTCGATATAGATGCACAAACCTGTGGAATAGTCTGGACAATGAGATCATCCAGTCTAAAAACTAAAACGAGTTCAAAGCAAAATCTGACTTACTGAGAAACAGAGATGGGACCCCACAAGCGTAGCTCATTTCCTGTACAGTATATCACAACTAGGACACACACACACACACACACACATGGGAACATCACACATCTATGCTCACTCCAGTGCTCATATTAAACCAGTCAGTTGGATACTCTCCCTCTCTCTCTCTTTTCTATCACTACAGAATCACTAACCACCACAACCTACCCTGACAGACACCAACACCATAAACACCTACAAAGATCCACATACCGAGAAAAAGCATCTAAGTGCGAGAAATATCAACAGCACAGCCTAAGATTAGCTTTAAGAATCCTGACAACACCTATAATAATCAACAACTCAAAAGATCTACAAACAAACAGAATCCACCAAACTGGGAGAAGTATCAAAAGCATATGCAGTTAACAGTCCTGGGAATACTACTCTGCCTCAAAAGCATTACGATAGTAATTCTTAAAATGTATAAACAATTGTCTGTGATGTTTGAGAAATTGCAACTTTATACTCTGCCTACCATAATACTGCACACTGCACAAAATTATCTGTTCAACAAATAACACTGTACATTTCTGAAATACCATGGGTTAAAAGATGATAGGAAGAGACTTAACAGGAAAATTAGCTCTTGCCATGCTTAAGAAAATATGGCCAAAGACTATGTGATTTGAAACAGCAATAAAAACAGTTCAGTCCACTGGGGCACCTCAAGATCTTTCCATACAACTGGAACATTAAATAGCTGAAAATTACTAAAGGCACATTGTCCCACCCTTACATATAAGGTCAGAAATGTAAAAACATTAAATTCAACACATACATGACTTATAGTCAGTTTGTTTTCATTTAACAGAACCAGGCAACTTTTATCATTTCAGTATTAAATCACAGGTGTATAGTATTCAATATGCCTTAATGATGAGATAGGGATGAGAGTTCTTGGTTACTCTCCAGTCTGACTGCACTTGGTCATCATCCAAACTATCAGGTTATGAATCTCTCTTAGGTAAAAACAAACTGACCACAGTATAAATTTAGTCAGTATAAATCAATCCAAAAGAAAAAGGCACCAAAACACATACCCATATCACTATATAAATGTACAGTCAGCCACACGAAAAAAATCTTAACAAAAACCATAAACCATAATAATACCAAATGTTTGTATAAATGAAGGGGGGGAAAAAAGGGGAACTCATTAATCTCTGACATAAATGAAGGGAATCAACTGGGGATGTTTAAAGAAGGGAAGCAACTCAATGACTGTTGTTTTTGGATGAAGGGAAACAACTCAAGACTCTCATTAATCTTTGACGCAAACGAACACTAACTAAGGATGCACGTCACTATAACTGCTCAATGCTATTCAGGGTCATACATATTTTTTTAATGCAGATATGAAGAAACTGAAGGCTGGGAGTAATAATAAAAAGAAGAGAGTCAACTTCAATATCCATTATTGTTTTATTCCTCCACACATTGCACTTAAAAGACTGGAGGTCATAGCCTAGGCAGGGGGAAATACAGACTAAGGAAGACAAAATCATGGCTGATCTGTTGCCAATTAACATCTTCAAAACAAGGACTATAGGTGCATATTTATTTCCTGTGGCAGACTGTGCAAAACATCACTATGACATGGCAATAATAAAAATGCAGAAATAACATACATCATTACAAGAAAATAGGCATAAAAATGTCACACAATCAATATTAATACTTCAGGTAGGATAATACACACAAAAACACCTATTTTTATTGTTTGCTAAATAAGCACTACGATTTCAGTGCGTCCTTTTATTTGCCACATTTATTGATGATCTTTTGGGCTGACAATTCCTTTCTGTTGCTGTGGTGGTCCCAGGCTCATTGTAACTACTTCCACGAAAACTAAATACTAGAAATTAATGAAACAAAGAGGGGCAAAATAAGCTTCAAACTTCAAATAGCTGAGAGATAATCAATTAAATTAGCCTTAAAACACAAATATCCTCTAATAATCTTTTTCAGACGTGTGTGCACCTTACTATGAGCAGTCTACTTTGAAAACTGACATGCATATAACCTTTGCAAAATTTCTCAGCTCAGCAACATCTCATTCAACAAGCTAGATGATCAGCACACACAGATAAGCTAAGAAACAACTGACACGGTTTTTCTTACTCAGGGAGCAAATACTCGTACTGTATTGGTAGAAATGTTGAAATTGACGCTATATAGGTTCAGAGATGAGGTTTGGTTACAGCTCTACTACACAGGCATACAGGACCACAGCAACAGCAGCCCACAATTTACTGATATCCAACACAGGGTTGCCCATATATATCTCATATGTTGTGGGAACGGCTCTGTCTGCTTGTGTGGGGTACCCAGATATTTTGACAACTTTCAGAAACAGCTATTCAATTACATTATGCTGTTTACCTTGGCATTAAATTACCATCTTTTTTTTGGGGGGGGTAAATGCTAACTGAAATAACTGTAATATGGTTCACAGAAGAAATCTGTGCAGCATGTGAGGTGGTGTGTGGGATGAAAAAAAACAAAAGGGAACAGCATGGTGGAATGAAGAGGTGAGAGAGGCTGTAGCGCAAAAGAAGAAAGCATATAGTGAGTGGATGAGAAACAGGGGCATGGAAGAAGTTGAGAGACGGAAGAAAGTTATATGCAGAAAGGAAGAGAGAGGTGTAAAGGTTATTAAGAGAGAGTAAGAAGAGAGTGGATGAGGAATTTGGAAGAAATCTGAGTGAAAAGTGCAGGGAATGTAAGAAAATGTTCACAAAGAGGTGAAAAGAGTTAGACAGGGTGCCAAAGAAGTTAGCTGGGAAGTGAGAGATAAAAAATGGTAGATTACAAGTGGAGAAAGGAGAAAAAGTGAGCAGAAGGAGAGAACACTTTAAGCTGTCGAACATAGAGAATGAAAGTAGTGTGAGTGGCTGGCTGGGAGACAGAGGGATGTGAGAAGAAAGGAAGAAATCAGTAGGAGGGAAGTTGTGGAAGCAGCGAAGAAAATTAAAATGGGGAAAGACCCAGGATTTGATGGAGTGTGTGGTGAAATGCTGAAGCATGGGGGAGAGATAGTAGCAGAATGGATGTGGAAGATGTGCAGACTGCCCTGGGATGAAGGTACAGTCCCAGAGGATTGGAAGTCGGGTATAATTATTCCCCTGTGAGGAGGGTGTATGTGGGTGAAGTGGAGGTGGGGAAGGGGGGGACCGAAGATGAGGTGAAGGGATGGAGTTGAGAGGTATATGAGGGAGGGGAAAGTGAGTTGGGGGGAGGGCAGTCACATGGTGGGTGACAGAGCGACTTGGAAGCGTTTTGTCTGCGGCCACCCTTTGTGGGATTAGGGCGTAAGGCTATAGACAGACAAAGGAAAAGGGGAAAAGAAGTATATGGTAATCATGGGGGGAAAATGTCTTCTTAGTGTAATAGGAAAAGTATATGGCACGATACTTACTGACACAGTTGGGGAAAAACAGGAATTAGATGGAGAAGAACAGGGAGGTTTTAGGAAGGAAAGAGGTTGTGTAGATCAGACTTTCATTTTTAGATCTTTCGTGGAAAAGTTTCTAGAGAAGGGAAAGAACTTGTATGTGGCCTTCATGGATTTGGAGAAAGCATATGATAGGGTGGATAGAAAGGAGCCAGTATGAGGAGGAGAGTTAGAGACGAAAAGCCTTTGACTCCACCTTGCTGAGAAGAGCTGTATGTGGGGAGCCTTCTGACACATGAGAGTTGTATTCTACACAGGGGCAAATAAAACCCATGTATAAAGTCAACAACTGTGCAAGAATAAAGAAGATATGGAGTTGGCTTAGCACACCTAATCTCTTGGAAGCAGATTTTACAAGAGATGTAATATGATCTTTGCTACATAAGTCCTGAGTGAATGAAACCGCAAGCATGTTCAGGAATGATGCAGAATTGAGCTGGACATTATTAAACATTAGTGGGTACTCCTGTGGAAAATTTTGTCGGGTTGAAAGATTTAAGAACTGATTCTTTGATGCATTAAAAACAAAGATTATTTTTACCCCAGTCAGAGATACAAGCCAAGTCAGACATTAGGTGTGCCATAGCCTCATCCCTTGTTTGTTGAAGAAACTGCTGAGATGGACGTTGCGGGAACCTAATGGAAGGTGAAGAGTGGAATCATCAGCGTACGAGTGGACAGGGCTAGATGTACAGCTTAGAAGGTCATTAATGAATAAAAGGACGAGAGTTGGTGATAGGACAGAGCCCTGAGGAACACCAATGTTGATAGATCTAGGAGAACGATGGACGTCTACAACAGCAGCTACAGAACGAAAAGGAAGCTAGAGATTAAGGCACAGACAGAAGGATAGAAACTGTAAGAGGGCAGTTTGGAAATTAAAGATTTATGCCAGACTCAATCGAAAGCCTTTGAGATGTCAAGTGCAATGGCAAAGCTTTTGCCAAAGTCCCGAAAGGAGATGACCAGAAATCTGAAAGGCAGGTGAGAAGACTGCCAGTGGAACGTCCCTGACGGAACCCATGCTGACGATCAGAAAGGTTGTAATAGGAAAGATGCTTTAAAATTTTCTGTTAAGAAATTACTAGAAAACTTTTGAGACACAGGATGTTAAAGCAACTGGACGATAGTTAGAGAGTTGGGAATAGTCACCCTTCTTTGGGACTGGCTGAATGAAAGCAAACTTCCAGCAAGAAGGAAATGTACAAGCTGATAGACAAAGGTGAAAGAGTTTACCTAGGCAGGGTGTAAGCACAGAAGCACAGTTCTTGAGGACAACAGGAGGGACTCCATCAAACCCATATGCCTTGTTAGTACTGAGGCCAGTGATGGCAGAAAATACATCAGCTGACGAAATTTTAATGTCAGCCATGAGGAAGTCAGAGGGGGCAAGTGATGGAGGAACAGCACCGGAATCGTCTAATGTGGAACTGGAGGAGAAAGTCTTAGCGAAGAGATCTGCTTTATCATTATAAGAAATAGATACAGAGCCATCAGAGTAGAAATGTGGAGGGAAGGATGATGAGGCACAGTTTTTAGGAAGAATTTTGGCAAGGTGCCAGAAGGAGCAGGAAGAATTCAAGTTGGAGAGTTAAGAGCATTTAGTATGGATGAAATTATTTTTAGCAGAGCAAAGGACAGACTTAGCACGATTCCGGGCAGAATCTAAGAAAGATGTGATTTAGGGGTGGGTTGGCTCTAGTACCTTTTTATAGGCCCTCTCCCTGTTGTGGACAGCATTAGAACAACTGTGATTAAACCAAGGCTTTCTTGCATTAGTCAAAGATATAAGAAGGAAATGTATGCTTCCTTGCTCAAGAGAATAACCTACGTAATGCACATGGCACACTCAGATGGCTCCTGGCCATGGAAGCAATAATCATTACAAGGAAAATCAAAGAAGTTGTGCCTGAGAGCTTCCCAATCCGCAGCTCCAAAGTGCTACAATCGGCGCTTCTTTGGAGGGTCCACAGGCTGTACAAGAGCGATAGGATAGGTTCAGGTAATGAGGCTGTGATCAGAGGAGCCCATCGGTGAGGAAAGATTAACAGTGTAAGCAGAAGGATTAGTTGTAAGGAAGAGGTCAAGTATGTTGGAGCTCTATCCAAGGCGGTCAGGGATATGGGCAGGGTGCTGTACCCAGCTGCTCTAGGTCATTAAGAATAGAAAATATGCAGGCTTGTTCACCAGGTGGATCAGTGAAAGAAGAGCCAAAGGTGGTGGTGAACACTGAAATCTCCTAGAATGGAGATTTCTGAGAAAGAAATGGACAGAATGTGTTTCATCACGGAAGTAAGATGCCCGAAGAATTTTTCATAGTCAGTAGAATATGGGGACAAGTGAATCAGGTCTCTGGTTGTTCAATTTGTACATGAATGGAGCTATAAGAGAGATACTTGGGAAGAAATGAATAAATTAGTATGTCATGGGAGTGGGTAACGTGTAGAAACATTCTGAACTATTGCTTGTTGATGATTCTGTATTGTTAAAGGATGAATATGAACTGCAAGGCCTGGTGAATGAGTCTGGGAGTAAATGTAAGAAACAGAATCTGAAAGAGAATGTTGATATGAGTAAAGTTATGGTCTTTGAGGGAAATGAAGTACTATAACTGAACACCCAGTGAGACTGGACGGTGAGGAAATGGAGAATGAGAGTAGATCTGAGTAGTCAAGTAGTGTGATGAGTAAGGATGGATGGAGTGCTTGAAAGGGTACAGCAAGGTAAAAAGGTTGCTGGATCATTGAAAGCTGTGATAAGGAATGGGGAAGTGAGCATGGAAGTGAAGCTTGGATCCTGTTGGAAGGACTAAAGTCAAGAGTGAGAGCAGTGGAAATGAAGTAAGGAACGTGTGATGCTTTACAGACAGAGAGATAGACAAATGAGTGAGCAAAGAAGCGTTGTAGTGCTGTTAGGAGAAATACTGTACTTTGAGATAGTTTGGTCATGTAGAGAGGATGGAGAATGAGAGGCTGGCAAGAGGAGTGTAAATGAATGAGGAGGAAGAGGAGACCAACGATTAGATGGAAGAATGGACTGCAGGGATATATGAGGAAGGTGGGTGGAAGTAAAGCCTGGATCCTGTTGGAAGGTCAGAAGTCAAGAGTGACAGCAATGGAAATGAAGTGAGAAGTGTGTGGAGTTTTATGGACAGACAGATAAATGATGAAGCAAAGAAGTGTTGTGGTGCTATTAGAAGAAATACTTTGAGATGGTTTGGCCAAGCTGAGTTGATGGAGAACGAGATTGACTAGAAGACTGAACGTGACTGAGGTGGAATGGGAAAGGGAGGAGGAGGGGGAGACCAAGGCTGAGATGGAAGAATGGAGTGGAGAAAATATATATATGAGGGAGGGGGGTGTAAGTTGGAGGGAAGGCAGTAAAATGAGAGAAGACAGAGCAACATGGAGGGAACTTGTTTGTGGCAACCCCTAATGAGATTAAGGTGTCAAGAAATAGATAGATATATATAAACGACAGAGATATATATAAACGACAGTGGACAAATATCTCTGCTTACTAAAATTAGTGAACTTTATAAAATAACTGGAGGGAAATGCAAAAGGAGATATATGATTATTAAAAAATAATGCAAAGAGTGGATGCAAAACAAGCAACCACTATAAAGTATGAAAAGATTATGGGAAACAAAATGATGCAGGGTAATGCTGACTGAGCCGTTCACCACATCAATCATCATCATTAAAAGTACTGTACTATCATTATAGTCAAAATAAACATTATTATAATCAACATCAGAGTCATTATGATTATACACATCACTGTAATCATCATCATCATCATACTAACCTCTTCTTCCCACATAAGGATGGGGTAAGGTATGGTTCAAAAAGCATAAACACAACACGTGGAATCACACGTTATATCTGGACAACCCTGTATTTTGAGCATCTGTGGCAAATAACCAGGACTTACCGCATCTGTGATGTACAGGCATGTGCAAAAGTATGCCAACAAAACTCTGCCAGCACTAACTTGTATTTCATATTTAACACCCTTCTTCACATGACAAGCGAGAAATACTGTATTCCGTCTACTTTTGTTTAATGAGGCTTGGAACAAACACCTTCATTGTAATAATCAATTGAAACTGTCAGGTTATACTAACAGCCTTCAGTTCCTTTACGATTCCTCTAAATGAGAATGGTGGACAATGAAAGGTAACTTTGGTCTCCAGTCCATACCACAAAAAATTTCTAACAACACCTTCCACTGCTACAGCTGGCAGAGAAGTGTCTACATACTTTTGCTCATGCTCAGGACAGGAGTCTTGCTACACATTTCATAGCCTATGGCAGCATATAGCTGGCCAGTTGTCTATAACCTTAGTCGCTTTACTCGAATCTGGCGAAGATGTCTTCTTTCAGAGCTGACAGCATGATGTAATGAAACTGGCTGTTTGATATGACTACTAATCAAAGTGGATATCTCGTGACTACACTGAGTGACACGCCAAGTGGTTTCTTGCTACCCAGGATATAAGTTACGACACTTGGTGGTACTATACAGTCACATGGTGGTGTAAGGAGTTACGGCACTACCATAAGGTACGACATCAGTCAGTAGCTAGTCCCAGGTCTCTTGCAAAAAGGGGAAACAAAAAATTGGTGAATGAATGGGTGGCTGTGAAAGTGTGGTCCAGCATCTCATAGATGTGAACAAAGTGTGCAACGTCTGGCTTGCAATATCCACTTAAGAGCGTATGCCCAATCCTTGAAGCATTGCCTGGGCCGTAAAAAATAAAAAACAAAACAACCTTAAACACAACCCCCTCATAGAACATTCCGCTCCCTTACTGTACGGCCACAACGTGGTTATTGCAAGCAAGGGCTGCGTGCATGTTTACTTATTTAATCATCCACCTGTGTGCCACTTATCCTTGCAACATTTGCAATAAGGACCCCTTCTCTTTGAGCTCCGAAAGCCCCCATTACCCACGTTGGAACCGATATATATCATGGCACACAATGGTGGGCTGTGTGTGCTGTGAAAGTGATTTATCCATCCCCCCCCCCATTCATTCCCCAATTCCCCAAAACCCCACCAGCAGCAAAGAGACCTGAAGCCAAGCTACACGATTTATTGGATGGGCATGCAAAATAATAAAACAGCAAATATTTCAACAAGAAATTATTTTAGTTTAATTTTATGATGTGAAGTATTATTCATTTACTGCCAGCGTAAAACTTTAATTTCCTCAGTCTGATTAGGTGCTTATTTTTTTACGTGTGAACTTCGCACTCTAACTTCCATCGTAAAACTTTAATTTATATAATACTGTGCTACCTTATATTATAAGTAGTAGTGGTTCCTACACCACACTTGATACTAACCTTAACATTTAGTACATTTTTAAAAGTACGTCCAGTTTCTACCAAGTGTTCAAGATGCCATAAACGCTTTTCCTGGTGCACTCGCTTTAATGGAACGACAAAGTTAATTACAGATATGGGAGAGTTGACAGGGCTGAGGTTTGTAAACAATGAGCAATGCCGATATTGCAGGGTCAGTTGGTGCCGGTGATTGAAACGGAAAACGAAGCAGCAACCTCAGTAAGTTCATGGAATAACCTCAAACACAGATAACGCTGCAGGGAAATTTGGGTGAAAAAGTATACTGGTAAGTGGAGGTTTTGGGAAAATTGACCTTCATAGTTGGGAGGTTGCAATATACACTGGTACAGTTTGCTAATCCAGTATGCTTATCTGAAGTGTTTGAATTGAAACAACTGGCCATACCATTGACTATGAAAATCTGTCCACTGTTCATCAAAGCTAAACACACAAAAATAATATAAATAATAATGTCAATAATCATATGCATAATTCAGTGGGATGTACCTCTGGTGGCATAGGAGGCTTGCTAAGAAGTTGTTAGGAAATCACCACAGCCACAAAGAAGACAAGCCACTTTCATTGAACTAACACCAGACATTGTTCAACTGAGAGAAATGCTGTACGGGCAGTCAAGGGCATAAATAACCTGAACATTTCTGGCTATCTCGATCTAGCTAATACTTATCTAGCAATCTATTTACTATATGTGTATGTGTAATGTTTATCTATCTATGTACTTGTCCATACTGCAATCTATCTACTATCTACTTGTATCTGTGTAATGTTTCTCTGTCTGTGTACTTGGCTATCTCTTTGTCTGTCAACTTGAAATAATTTTGAATTGATGCAACAGCCCAGCAAGGAGACATGCTAATCATCAAGAGGTGCAATGGAAAGATTTCAAAACTACCTGTTACTGGTATATCTGGAGAATTTGCTTACTATACCTTTATTACCCTAACCTGGCATAAAGTTACCATCTCAGCAACAGCTTATTAAACAGAGGAATACTAGTCGTGAAGATGCGCAATGGGAAGGATGCAGACCCACAGTATGACGTTATCCTACCTCTGAGCTACATGAAAAAAGCTGGTGAATGGACAAAAGCCTTTGTCACGCTATGGTGCAATACCTATGACAAATGAGCATATAAATAAAAAAATAAATGTTACAAATAAAGATCAATATTATCCTTAGATGCCCAAGAATCACTCTCAGCTGAACAGAACCATATGGTGTTAGAGAGAATAAAGACAGTTGCTCTCCCACTTATGAACATTTGAGCTATGAACTTTTTTGTTTACGAGATTAAAGACTTACCTGTTTGAGATTTCATTAGGCCTTGTGGTTAGTATGGCTGCCGGCCTCATAGTGCCAGAGATTGATTCCTGACACTGCATCATCCTATCATCACCACCATCACTGTTATCATCATTATCACTGCCACTGCTTAGCACATATAATGAGTGCCTAGGTTAAACTAACTGGCCTCATTTATCCTAGTGGTGGAATGCTTTAGTTATACAGCCTAGCACTGCTGCTGATCACCATTATCATTAGACATTATCAGTATCATCATCATCTCAACCTCATTTTCCCACTCTAGGACAGGGTGAGGAATTCTCAATGAAAATTTCATAAGTAAGGAAGCAACTGTTAACATACTCTGTCCACCTCAAGTTGGCCTAATAGTGCTATGAAAAGGATGCAGAGCTACAGCATTGTCTTATTCTTCAACTGAACTATGGAGATTAGAATGCCAAAGGACAAAAATCTCAGCCAAGCCAAGGTGAACGAACCAAAAAATGTGCAACTCACATTTCAGAAGGGTGGCAGTAGCAGCAGGAGAAGTAGTAGAGGCAGCTGCAGTCATAACAGAAGCAGTAGGAGCAGCTGCAGTCATAACAGAAGAAGTAGGAGAAGCTGCAGTCATAACAGAAGAAGTAGGAGCAGCTATAGTCACAGTTGCAGGGGCCTAGCTATAATTTGAAGATGGGTGTGGCCATGCCAGTTATGGGGTGGCCCCAGGGATGCTCTTCACAGTGGTAAGAAAGCATTCCCCCGAAGGTTTGGAGTGGCCAGAGCCCACCCTGGCCATGCCATTGTGTAATGGTAGGAGGCACAAGAACAGCAGGAGGTACACCAGCAGTAATAGGAATCCTAGAAGCAGCAGTAGCAGGAGCAGGAATGGTTGCAGTAGTAGTAGTTGATCCCTGAAAAAAATTTACAAGTTTTTAGGAGATACTCTCATATGTGCTGATAAGTTAACCCTTTGCCTGTGGAGTTCATATCTAGCCCTTAATCGATCCCTGAAAAAAATTACAAGTTTTTATGAGATACTCTCATATGTGCTGATAAGTTAACCCTTTGTCTATGGAGGAGTTCAAATCTAGCCCTTAATCAACCTCTTTAGTACTAATGCTGAAGAGGAATGCCTTCTAGTGGTGGCACTGATAGGACCAGGCAGAGGTGCTGCCTGGTAAAATAAATATTTTTCAATCCCACCCCTATCCCATGACAAGGGGGTGGAATACATAACAAGGGTGGCTTTGACCTGCCCGCTGAGTTTACGTTCTATGAGCATGGGGTTGCAACTACTACAGGAGACTATCCATCCATCCATTATCCACTTCTGTTGCCCCACAGAGAAGCGTAGGAGCCCGGGCTAGGCAAGTTGGTCCTGACATTTAAGATGAGAGTGACCAGCCTCACTCATCCCTGAGTGGCAATACATGACCAATAAACCCCAACCACCCCTTGGATATAAACCTTCACTGGCTCAATCCGATTGGAGTGCCGTAATTACCCACTAAACCATCAGGTGCCAAAATTTGGTTATATGGTTACCACCCAGCGTAGTAAATGGTTTCCTGGTGTAAAGGAAACCATTTGGCTTGTCATTCAGTGTAGAGTCACCCACAGGCAGAAGGACGAGGAAACAATGAAAGAAAGAAAGACAGAAGAGGGAGTGTAAAGTCACCCATACGCAGAAGGACAAGGAAAGAATGTAGGAAAGAAAGACAGATGAGGATTAAAGGAAAGTAGGATAGAGGAGAGGAAAAGGCAGACACCCGAGAGCAGCACTACATCGAGTGAGTGGATGGTGAGCGCCCCCACCTACAGGAGATTAAAGATGAACTAATCCATTTTATGTCATCTGTCTGGCACAGTTCCTTGGCTATACAATGTCCCTCACTCACTCCTTATATTCCTTTATCCAAGAAATGAAGATGGTGAACTGCAGCAGATGGGCAACTTCATGTCTGCACTCTACTGACTCCCCATTTTAGATGACCTAGGAGCCACAACTACTACTATAACTTAGGCAAAGTGGCAAATCTATTTCACAAGGACAAAATAAACTTTAATAGGCTTCAACCAGTATCTAACGTGTATAAAGACGATAATACTGAAGCAGTAGTAATAGTAGTAAACAATAATCTGACTACAGCCTGACGGTATTTGGAGAGAGAGAGAGAGAGAGAGAGATATATATATATATATATATATATCCCAAACTGGCCTCACTGCTGCCCTGTCCTCTGCTATCAAGTTGTCCCCTCAATTCACACCACCTAAAATTGGTACAAAACTCACTAAGTGGAAAACCTTGCACCATATTCTTTGTTGGCTTACGAAGCCTCTTTGTATCTCTCCCTCGGCAACTTATATTGTGTATTACATTTTGTGTTGTCTTAGTTACTGTTTGTATCTTTTTTAAGGTACACATAGTAACTATGATACAATCACGTGGCTCCACTGTTCAGTTACAAAAAGATTTCTCAACTACCTTCCTGTCCCCTAAAAGGAGCAATGTCAATGGTATGAAAAGGGCACCTTCAGCCAGAAGAATATGACAGTACTACAGTTCTGCATCAGGACCCATCTGGAATCAAATTCTCATCCCTTTTCTGTCCTATTCTAATGCGAGAGTTAACAGATACTCTCAGTCCTTTATGAATGCAACAAACTCAACTTGAACTGTCTTCCTCCATGTTTCCTTCTGCCTATCACCTCCAGTAAATACAATGTGTCCAGGCATCTCAAAATTAATGGATTTTTAATTTCTCTCTCTCTCACTCTCTTGGAGAGAACAATCTTGCAGGCTTCTATCCCCTGGCTCTTGCTTCCTTGCTTTATTTAAAAAAAAAAAAAAAAAAAAAATCCTTCATGATTAGCATTACTTTAGTGTTAATCTATTGTTAAAACTGAATATGGGGAGATGTCAATTTTAGGCTAGGCTAAAGTGAATTGGGAAACAGGCTTGTAGATAGATTTAATTCCTTCATAACGAGGATGTCTCCTAGTATGAATAAAACAGTCTGGTGGTGGCAAGTATGAAGACAGCAACAGGTTCCATGCTAGATATCCCCTAAGCAAAGTAATAATAATAATTATTATAATAATACAGTTATACTATTCAGCAATCACCCCATGCATTTTTCCAACCCTGCGTGGTGAGGTAAGGTCCAGCCAGAGAGCAGGGGTGAAAAAATTAAATGGCTATGGAAGGACTCAGTGGCATGCCAAATGAAATGAGCCACAAACCAAGACTTGATTCAAGCCCCTCAATTTCCTGTTCCACATAAGGAGGATGGTTGATGGTAATACAACAGTAGCACCAATATAAAATCTCCATCAACTTCCTTATTTAAAGAAAAAAAAGAAAAAAGAAAAAAGAAAAAAAAAGTGTGTGTGGGGGGGAAGGATGGTGGACTGCAGGACATTGGCACCACCAGTATACAACTGTCCCTTAACTCCCTATTTCACAAAAGGACGACAATGGACTGTATTAGTGCAACATCAGCGGGCAATCCAACAAATTCATACCCAGAAGGGCCTGAAATCACAACAAGCACAAAGCGTAATCACAGTTATACACTTACATTCAAGATGGTGGATGAAGCTGGAAATCTTTGATTTTATGTCTAGCTGTCCGGATTACTTGTATTTCTTGCTGTCAGAATTATTTGTAGGTCTTGCTGTCCGGACACTTTGTAAGTCAGACTATCTGGTGGGAATGCTAATTCCACGGCTGACAATCAATTAAGCACCTGAAAAAATATATGTATATTAAACACTAAACCAATTAAGTCCAGTCTTGTAAGGGATGCCTTCATATGGTGGTACATAAATACTGTATCTGGGTGGCTTTGTTGCCAATAAACACAATGCCATGCTTTATCACCTGAAAGGAAGATGGTAGAATGATAAAAGGCAGCTTGTGCCAACAGTCCACTGAGATCACAGATGGCTCAAGCCTGAGGTCACAACAATAGGGATTCAAACTTTTAACAAGATTGAAATTAAAAGTTTGCCCCCATATGCCTAACTTTTGTTTTTGTTTTTAACATGACAGACTTGTTTTCTTGAATTAGCTGGCCCTGCATTCTGGCACTCACTGAGTGGGTTGATGTGATTGTGGATACCACAGTGCCACCATACTCCTCCACTGTGGAGCCTTGAGATCCAGTGCCTGTTTTCGTATCGTTACCATTGTGACTTTTGAATGTACCCTCTATTATTGATCGCCTGTATAAGTTACGCTTAGAAGTAGTAAATCATCATCTAGCACCTCTTAATTATTGTTATTGCAACACTGTCATTGGATTTTCAAGTTACCCAAACACCTATCAGTACAATACTTCATATGGCTTGTTCTGACTTCTTATATTCAAAGTTTCCTGCAATTTATAGTCGGTCATTTATAACACATTTTACTTATAACGTCAAGGCTCTCACAACTCTGACAATAAAATACTGAAAATTGAGTAACACAAATACCCAAAAATTTAATAACATAAAAAACTGAATAACCAAAGTGATACCCAGATGGGCTTGGAGTTATAACATGCACAAAATGTAAACACTTTCAATACACTTACGAGATGGTGGATGCAACTGGCGTCCTTGATGATGATACTGCATCTCGCTGTCCAGATTATTTGCACGTCTCACTGACTGGATACTATGTAAGTCTAACTGCCTGATGGGAAGGTTCCATTCTATGGCTGAGACAATTTATCACCTGAAAAAAATATTATGCATTTAGTCAATTCAGTCCAGTGTTGTGAAGGATGTCTTTATATGGTGGCACAAAAATACTGTATTTGGGTAGCTCCGGTGGCAATATATAAACATCTCACAATGTCATGCTTTATAACCTGAGGACCTCGAGCGGTGGCGTCTTCGCCATGGGTTCAAACCCAGAGCTTGTCGAAGTGAAGAGGAGGACAGCAACGGGGCCAAATCACCAGGGGCCTGAGAACCTGGGAATGGCTTCAGTCGCCCGGGCAAGTACCACATCTTTCCATGCATCACACACAACAACACCGTTTTTTTCTACACCGAGAAATGACTCCTCAGCGGTCATTTCTCGACGACTACTTCTCGCCTGGGACATTGAGAGCAACCCTGGACCCACCAACAACTACACATGTCTAACATGCTCAAAACCTATCACGTCAAACTGACAGACAAAGGGTTCAGTACAGAGCAATTCCTGCAAAAACTGGACCCATTACACCTGCACAACACTTGCATCCAAAAAACACTACACAAACACCTGGACCTGCTCCTAATGCTCCTTCCCCCCTCCCACTAAGCCTCTCACTAACCCTACTCCTACTTCCTCCACACCTCCTCAGTCTAACCCACCAATCCTTCCCACACCATCCAACTCTCTAACCCCTTCTATCCCACCACAGCCCAATCCACCCCAACCCTTATCTCCAACACACAACCTTCTCCTACCCCTTCCCCTCCACCCACACCACCACCTCCCCTCGGTGCTGTAGCACCCAACACACATCGCACACACAACATAAAACATCCTCCAATTAAACATACTGTAGATGGCATAAACACAAAAAAACAAGAACTCACACAATTCATCAAGCAACACAACATACACACTGCCATCTTACAAGAAACAAAACTACGCACAACACAAAAAACACCTACATTTCATAATTTCACCACCATCAGACAAGACCAGGCCGGCGGTGGCGGCGGTGGACTCATCACCCTGGTACACAAATCCATCAATTTTTCAGATACCAGTGCACACACACAGTCACTTCTCTCCCCACATGATACTACAACAGAAACACAATCAAAATACGCATTGGTAACAAATCACACACAACAATTACCAACATATAAATTT
>JAGKTI010006449.1:29981-40712 GCA_018397915.1 Birgus latro
GATCACTTATTATATACAACACATTTTAAGATCAAGGCTCTCACAACTCTGATAAAAAAATACTGAAAACTGGGTAATGCAAATTCCAAAAAAATTTAATAAAATGAAAAACTGAATAACCAAAGAAATATCCAGCTGGGACTGGAGTCACAACAAGCACAAAACATATTCACGTTCATACACTTACAAGATGGTGGATGCAACTGGCAGTCCTTGATAATGATCTTGTGTCTAGGTGTCCAGATTATTTGTACATCTTGCTGTCCAGATTATTTGTACACCTTGCTGTCCAGATTATTTGTACATCTTGCTGTCCAGATTAATTGTACATCTTGCTGTCCAGATTATTTGTACATCTTGCTGTCCGAATTAACTGCATGCCTAGTTGTCCAGGTACTTTGTAAGTCTGTCTATCCAGTGGGCAGGTTCCACTCCATGCCTGACGGTCAATTTAGCATCTGGGAAAAAAAAAAAAAAACATTAAATTCACTCCACTGTTGCAGTGGATGCCTTCATATGGTGGTACATGAATACCTGGGTGACTCTGCTGGCATTATATAAACACCTCACAACGCCATGATCCAGATGGTTCGAGCCTGGGGAGACAACTACAGGGGTTCAAATCTATTACAAGATAAGGATATAAGAGATTTCCCCCATAACTTCCCCATTTTGTAGCAAGGTAGATCTGTTTGCTTGAATCATCCGTCCCTGTATTTTGGTGCTTACTGAGGGGATTGACGTGACTGTGGAGATCAAAGTGTCACTGTAGTCCTCCAATGGGGAGCCTTGAAATCTAATGCCTGTTTTTGTATCATTACCACTGTGGCTTTTGGTTGTACCATCTATTATTGATCAACTGTACAAGTTTTGCTTTATGAGTGGGTCATCCAGCACCTCTTAATTAATTACAGTATTGTTACTGTGATGCCACAACTGGATGCCCAAGTCAGCCAAACACCTATTATTACCATACTTCACACTGTTGGCAGACATTTTATTTTCAAAGTTTCTTGAAATTTATATTTGGCCCCCTATAACAACATATTCTATTTAACATCAAGGCTGTCACAACTATGACAATAAAATATTGCGAACTGGGCAATGCAAATACCAAAAATTTATAACAAACTGAATACTATAACTAAAGTGATGTCCAGATGGGCCTGAAGCCACAACAATTACAAAATGTAAACTCTTTCAATACACGTACGAGATGGAGGATGCAGCTGGCAGTACTTGATAATATGATCTTGCATCTAACTGTTCAGATTACTTGTACAATTCGCTGTCCTGATTATTTGTATGTCTCACTGTCCAGATACTTTGTACGTCTGACTATCCAGTGGGCAGGTTCCATTCCACGACTAACAGTCAATTTGAAATCTGAAAAAAATATGCATGCAAATATTTCAGTCCAGTATTGTGAGGAATGTTTTTATATGACAGCACATGAATACTTTACCTGGGTGGCACTACTGGCATTATATAAACATCTCACAATGCCATGCCATATCAACTGAAAGAAAAATGGTGAAATGTTGAAAGGCAGCTTGTGCCGGCAGTTCCACTGGGTTTACAGACGGGCCGAGCCTGCGGTCACAACTACAGTAAACCCTCATTTTACTGTACCCTGTTAAACTGGATATTGGATTTAATGAACACTTTGAAGTCCCTGGACAAACCATTGTACAAACTGGATACCATGCAGTTAATGGGAAAAAGCATGCAGACTATCCTTTACATGGGGCATATGATGCTCACCATCTGGATCAGATCGGATTGATACCTGCATGCAAGGTGACTCAGAATGCAGTTACTAATACCCGCTTTGACTAGTTATGAAGTGTTATGGCAAGAGTGCAAAATTACGGGCCAAGTAAGTGTAAAATAGGTATAGTTTTCATTTTTAGTACTAGAATATGCTATTCCACCCATTTATTTTTCATTATGTGCTTGAAATCCCACTTTAGGGGAGACCATTGGACTTGCTGGTTTATCAGCTTTACCAGATCGGGCTTCCCTCCAATGTCTCTGGTATAGATTGGTCCTACTGTATGATGGTTCAATTTTTCTCTCCATAATCCTTCTTTTTTTGTAGCAAGGTGGATGTTTGCTTGAATTAGCCTCCCCTGCATTTCGGAACTTACCGAGCGGGATGTGACCGTGGTGACCATAGTGCCACTGTTCTCCATTGGGGAGCCTTGAGACCCAATGCCTATTTTTGTGTTATTACCATTGTGTCTTTTGGTTGTTACCTTTATTATCGATCATTCAAGCAAGTAATGAAAAATAAATTAGTGAAATAGCATATTCTGGTACTAAAAACTAAACTATACCCATTGTACACTTATTTGCCTGTAATTTCACACCCTTGTCATAGCACTTAATGGCTGGCTGAAGCAGGTGGAAAAAAATGCCACCAGTGTTGGTAACTGCATTCTCAGTCACCCTACACATGGGAAGTGCTCTGGTCTGATCCAGTAGGCCTGCATCATGTGGCCCATGCATCAGGTAGTCTACATGTTTTTTCCCATTAACCTGAGGGAACAATCTGCAGGCTCCTGGCCTTTGGTTCCTTCTTTCTTGCTTAAAAAAAAAAAAATATTGTGATGTTGCCATTGGATTTTCAAGTTAACCAAGCACTTGTCATTACTAAACTTCATATACTTGGATCTGACTTTTTATTTTCATTGTAATGGGGTGTATAAAAGCCCACGTTGCCCAGGGGCAAAGGGAGGATCCTCTCTTTGGCTCAGTGGTTAATGTGCACGCGATTCAAGCGCGGGGGCCTGAGTTCAAATCTCGGCCAGAACAGTGATTAATTTATTCAGTTTCATTTCAGTTATTACATTGGTCGGCAGCGGTGTGGGATGTGAGGTAAGGGCCATGAGGGTCATATGTCATGTTGACAGCCTTACATCCCGGTGGTGGCCTCCAATGCTACGCTACCATGTGGGAGAGCGAAACTGACCAAATTAATCACTAGGGAGAGAAAAGAGTGACGTAATGGGGTGTATAAAAGCCCGCGTTGCCCAGAGGCAAAGTGGGGATCCTCTCTTTGGCTCAGTGGTTAACGTGCGCGCGATTCAAGCACGGGGGCCTGAGTTCGAATCTCGACCAGAACAGTGATTAATTTATTCAGTTTCATTTCAGTTATTACATCATTTCTTGCAAATTACAGTAATCTCTCTACTATCTGACGTAATAGAGCCAAAGGCACGACCAGACAGTGAAGACGGATAGTGGCCATGAAGCTCCCGCACCAGTCATTTATGACCTTAACTTAACCAAAATCAGAAAACCACCTACCTACCTCCCTACCGGACATGCATAGCACTTATTTAAGTCCCCTTTCACATAAATAATGCACACAAAGCATGAATTAATTGAATTTTAACCAAAAAATGATGATTTTGAGGTGGGTAAGGCATAGGTGTTCACAACTTGCCACCATAGTGTAAGTATCGGACATGGAAATCACTATGAAAATCACCCTTTCTCACTTCCTATGCACTAAAATCATGAACACAAAGCATGAATTCATTTTATTTTAACCCCAAAAGGATGAATCTGAGTTAAGTAAGGCATAGGTGTTCACTGAGTTGACAGCTTAGTGTAAGTAAGTATCGGACATGGCAGCCACTATGAAAATCATCTTTTCTCACATCTTATGCACTAAAATATTGGATACAAAGCATCAAATACAGCAAATGATGTAAACTGTTACCAGAAAAATGGTCAATAAGAGTTAGGTATGGCAAAAGTGTTCAACAGAATATAGCATGCTGAAAAGTAAGTACCAGACATGAAATTCCCTGGTATTCACCTTTTTCACAGCTTGTGCACTAAAATAATGAATACAATGCATGAATTCATTTAATTTTAACCCAAAAAGGATGAATTTGAGGTAAGTTAGACACAGCTGTTCACTGAGTTAGCAGCTTAGTTTAGGTAACGGACATGAAAATCAATGGCATTCACCTTTTTCACAGCTGGTGCACTAAAATAATGAACACAAAGCATGAATTCATTTAAATTTAACCCAAAAAGGATGAATTATGAGGTAAGTTAGGCACAGCTGTTCACTGAGTTGGCAGCTTAGTTTACGTACCGGACATGAAAATCAATGGCATTCACCTTTTTCACGGCTGGTGCACTTCAATACTAGTGGTAACCATGCATGAAAAAATAAATTGAAAGCAGGAAATTATGATTTACATTTATGAGAATTTTTTACCACTTTACAGCATGCTGAAAACAGGTTAGACATGAAAATCATTATGGAAATCATCTTTCACACAGTCTATGCATGAGATTAATAATATGAGGAGAACAAAACAAGGAATTCTGATGAAGTTAGGGTACTTACGAGAATGATGCCGCCGTCCAGATGTATAACCCGCTCTGTCCTCCCAGACTCTGACAGTATGAAGGTGCACCTTAGGCACCTGCAGGAATTCACGGAATCCTTGGCAATTCCACTTCACTTTACACTCACCAGCACTTTCCACAACGTTTCCTTTCCCATAATAACAAAATCTAGCATCACATCACTTCAGTGCACTGTACAGTACATCACTTCACATAACTGTAAATTCCCGCGTGGTCTAGTGGCTAGTGACGAGTCCAGGAGAATTTAGTCGCTGTCAGAGTCCGAGATTAGCTGACAGAGGTGGACTAGGGGCTCCTTGGTGGGACGTGGTGATACGCTATCCACTGCAGAGGACTCTGAAGACAGCCGCAAACTCACATCCAGTGGTGACTCCGCCGTGCCTGATGTGCTGGGCTGTGGCTCGGAGCTAGAAGGCCTGTCTTGGTGAGGCAATGGTGTGGAGCTAGGGCTGAGCACGGCAGGGACGACGGGCCTGAAAAAACTGTCAATGGTTGACTGACGAAAGCAACGACGATTCTGACGATTAATGATGCGCTGCCTGAAAGCTCGCACTTCCTCCAAAAGTCCCAAGGGCCCCATCTCCCTGTCGCAGTCCGGTTGTTCTAGGTAGTCAAGGACGAACTCCACATGTTCCCGGAGTGCGCTCAGCTTGGGGATGGCTGGGGTGACGAGCCGTGAGAAGTCCGCATCATCATTGCTGTCCTCATCAGAATCTTCCTGTTGGGTATTCATACCGGCAACAGAAGATGCGATCTCGATATCAGACATGATCTGATACCCTGGATCGCCCTCATCGTCATCCAACCACTCATGCACTTCGTTGACATCCAAATTGTCTCCACCCGCACGAAGCATTGCATGGAAGTCATCCACCTCAAAACCTAGGAAATCGTGCACCACGTCAATTCCATGAAGCAGACGAGACCAACCATTTTCTAGAGTCTTGACAAAGACCTCCTTCCATGCACTGGTCCAGTTGTAGATAGAAGACTTGAGGTTGTAGCAGCGGTTTTCAATAGTTTGATGTCCTCTCATGTCTCGTACTTCCCTGCGATCGTCCTCGTCCTCGTAGACAACCATCACCTCGTCCAAAAACCTCCGTCAGTAGAGCCTCTTTGCTGCCACAATCACTCCCTGGTCCATCAGTTGGATGAGAGCAGTCGTATTAGGTGGCAAAAACAGACACCTAATGCGGCCATTTTCAGCCACCAACTCCTTCTCAGACGGATGCGCAGGTGCATTGTCTAGAATCAGGAGGGCTTTTACCTGGTTGTGTGGGATTTTCAGTGTCTCCGTCTGATGATGTATGACCTCCTTGACAAAGTGTTGGTGAAACCAATCTCTAAAGATCTTGGTTGTGAACCAAGCCTTCAGAGAATGATACCACACGACAGGAAGGACATCCATTAACCCACGAAGGCACCGTGGCTGTTTTGCACGTCCAACAATAATGGGCTTGAGCCGGTGCATGCAGTTAGCACTGGCACAGCACAAAGCAGACACCCACTGCTTGGAGAGCTTGCGGCCAGGTATACGCTTCTCCATCTCCTCAGCAAGAGTGTTTGTGGGCACTGAACGATAAAATAGGCCAGTTTCGTCAGCATTGTAGACTTGACCAAGAGTGAGGCCCTCCCTGTCAATCAAGCCCTTCACCTTCTGCCGAAACTCTTCTATGCCCTCGTCGTTGGCGTCCACAGCTGCACAATGGGCCTTACAATTGGTAAGTCCGTGCCGTAACTTGAACGTGAAGGGCCAACCTTCAGATGCCTTGAAGTCTGCGGTGTCGTGAAGCCTTGCGAACTTCTCAGCAGCAGCTTTCAGCTCTGTTCCACGTACCAACACACCAGCAGGACGTTGTTGTCGATACCAGATGAGTGTGGAACGGTCGATGTCTGCATACTTAGGAGTAAACATCATCTTCCTCTCCACGTTTCGTCTGGTTTTCGAAGTGAAATCAGCTGTGTACTGGTGTAGTTTGTCTCGGGACCTCTATGATATCAAAGTAGAATGAGGGAGGTTGAACTTACGTAGGATCCGTGATGTCGGCCACCCGGCGTCCACCTTCTCCAATATCTCCCGCTTCTTCTCCAGAGTCATCACCACTTTCTTCCTCTTCTCAAGCGGCAGGGCCATCATCACACACACGATGAAGAAGGTGCAGAGCAGCAGCAAGCCCCAGGGGGTAGGGAATCACTACAAAAACAAGCACTTCAGGAGCCATGACGAGGGCAACTTCAGGAACCAGCAGCTGAGTGGGAAATGAGACCAGAGAGGGGCGGGAGGCGTGAAAACACAGCTGGTCGGCGCACGCGGGAAATTCAAATTGACACGGTAAAAAAAATTGAGATTTTTTCGGGATTTTTTCGAATTTTTGGGCATTTTGGGGTTCGGTCATCAGCCTACGATGTCTGGACAGTGAAGTAACCGGATAGTGGTCGTCTGGATAGTAGAGAGATTACTGTATATTTAGCCACTTATAACTTTATTTTAACATAAGGATCTCAAATCTCTGACAATAAAATAATGAAACCTGGGTAATGCAAATACCGAAAATTAAGTAAAACAAAAAATTATTAGCCAAAATGATACACAGATGGTTCTGGAACCACAAGCACAAAATGTAAACACCTTCAATACACTTACGAGATGGAGGATGCAGCTGGCAGTTCTGGACGATGACAATCTCGCACCTAGCTGTCTGGATTATTAGTATGTCTCGCTGTCCAGATAATCTGTATGTCTGAATTATTTGTATGTCCCGCTGTCCGGCTAATTTGTATGCCTCGCTGTCTGTACAATTTCGTACATCTGGCTACCCGGTGGGCAGGTTCCATTCCATGGCTGAGTCAGTTTAGCATCTGAAAAAAATATTATGCATTAAACCAATTCAGTCCAGATTTGTGAAGGATGTCTTTATAAAGTGATACATGAAGATGGTGGACTGCTGAATGGGAGCTTCTGCCAGCAGTCCACTCAGTTCACAGATGGTTCGAGCCTGGGGTCACAACTTGGGTTTTGAAACCTATAACGGAAATGAGATTAATAATATGCCCCATAACCCCTGAGATAAAGATTTCCCCCCTTTTTTGTAGCAAAATAGATATGTTTGCCTTAATTAGCCATCCCTTAATGTTGGTGCTTACTGAGTGGACTGATGTGATCATGGATACAATAATGCCACCGTACACTCAATCAAAAAACTATCTTTTCAAAGGTGACCGACAGTTTCACAATGAGCATGGAAGCTATTTGCGTTTTCTTCGTAAGGAAAGTAGGGCCTACTGTAATTTTAAATGACAGTTAATTTACTGTGTTGTATAAACTTCAAGCTTTATGAGGTTCTGATAATAAAAGCAAGCATACACATCAATGAGAAATGACTGGACATCAATTTCAATTCGTTCGTCAGCTGTTTCAAAACATACAGATGGGAAAATGTTGAGATAATTATTTGATCATGCGTACTCCTCCACTGGGGAGCCTAGGGATCCAATATCTATTTTTGGATCATTACCACTGTGTCTTTTAGTAGTACCATCTAATATTCAATACCTGTACAAGTTATGCTTTATGAGTGGTGAATGATCATCCAGCACTTCTTTACTAATTACAGTAAAACCTTAATTTAATGTACCTTGACAGACCAGACACTGGATTTAACAGGCGCTACGAAGCCACCAAACTTCCGTCAGCTATAATGAATAATGTCCGTTACATGGGGCACAGTGGGTTGCAAATAAATGATGTGTTTCATGAAGAAATGCAATGACATGGATGTAAAACTGCAAAAGAGCAAAATTATGGGCCATATAAGCGTAAAATGGGTATAATTTTAATTTTAGGTACTAGAATAGGCTATTTTACTCATTTATTTTCAAAAATGTGCTTGAAATCCCACCTTGGGGAGGACAACTGGATATAATGGATTTTTGGTTTTATCAGATCATGCTTACCCCCCAGCTGGTCTATTATGGTGAGGTTTTACAGTATTGCTATTGTTACATTGCACTTGGATTTTCAAACTGGTCAAACACCTATTAGTACCATACTTCATACACTTGGCTCAGACTTTTTAATATCAATGTTTCTTGTAATTTATATCAAGCACATTTTATTTTAACATCTATGATCTCAACTGGCAATAAAATATGCCTTATGAAAATTGGGCAAGAAAAATACTAACAAGTTTAATAAAAATGAAAACTGAATAATGACTGCGCAAGGTGACCAGATACCATGTGAAAAATTATGAAAAATTGTGCAAGCTTTAAAACTGTGAAAAAACAAAAACAAGTACACTAAGTAACATAAGAAATTTGAAAAACAGAGTAACGTCACACGAAATAAGGTATCAAATGAGCAAGGAGAGTGGGCAGGTAAGTTTCTATCTCACAAACCCGGCAAATTCTAACTAAATAACATGGAATAAATCACATATTCTACCTAATTACCTGAAAATATGTGTATCAGTTAACGTACCTTTTTTTTTTTTTATGCAAGGTGGGCAGAAGTGAAATCTACCATAGTACAAACACTGGCTACCCTCCCTCAGTTTGTCATATTTAAATCGCCTTCTAGTTTACCTGCAATCTGGGGCTGTCAACGTCTTCAGTCCATGCTTGGGGGCTGCCAGAGAAGGTCAAAATTCTGTCAGAATATTTGTATACGTGTTAATCTGACGAAATTTATGCCCACCACCTGCACACCTCTAATTATTGTGCATTTACGTTTCTGGAGGTTGCTGCTTTTTCCCTGCGGAGGCCACTATGCCCCTGGGACACATCTCGCCTCTGTATCAGCATAAACTATTTTATTTTTAATGATTTTATGCTTAGTATTATTTAACGCTAACTCTTTTTTTTTTACTTTCCTTGTACTTATGGTTTTACTTATTCTAGAACCGTCTGATAAAATAAGAAAATAGTTTCAGTAGTAAAAACAAAAGATAATTAGTACTCCATGTAACAAAAAGTGAAAAATACAGCAAAATTACATGAAACAAACAAATCACAAATCATGTCAGTTCTACATAACCTGGATTAAATCACATTCGACCTAAACATGCAAATAAAACTGTGAATCAATTAATATACCTTTTTTTTTGGTGAGGTGAAAAGAAGTGAAATATACCCTCAGCACTGGCTTCCTCCTCCGATTTGAGTCGTAATTATATAAAACGCCTTCTACTCTTAACTTGACAGTTTACCTGCAGTCTGGGGCACTCAACAGTTTCAGTCTATGCTTGGGGGCTGCCAGGGAAGGTCAAAATCTGTCAGAATATTTGTATACGTGTTAATCTGACGAAATTTAAGCCACCACGTCCACGCCTCTGGTTACGGTTACGTCCAGTGTTGCCACCTCGGGAAGAAAATTTGTACCGCAAGTTTGAAAATGTACCGTTAGTACCGCTATTTTAAAATGTACCACAAATTGTACCACTTTTTTGTGAAAAAAAAAAACAAATGACAGCAAACAAAAAAATAAATAAAAGCTTGAAAGTCAGAGAGTAAACAGGGAGCACATGACTGATATAATCAAGCACAGCCAATCCTGAGCAGTATGAATTTCCCTAAAGTGCTACAGTTACAAACCTGTAAACAAATTAATAAAATTGGCAGAAAATAATTATGATACCTTCCACCAAATTATCTATGTATAATTCCTCCATTAGAAATATTATAACAAACACTCAGATGCTTATTGCCAAATCATTTTTTTTTCTTCAAAAAACAGCATCACACATTTGAATGTTTATATAAACAAACACCATTCATATAAACCACCATTATACCCTATCTGTATCTATATCATTTTTATTAGTACTCCATAAAAAGCCATACTACTACAGGAACACTTTTATATTAGTCATTGGTGGGTGGGGTGTGCCTGCAGAGATGGATGAGAATGGCAGTGCTTTAGTGGACATTTGTGCTGGGAGGGGGTTGGTGGTAGCTAATACCCTCTTTAGGCACAGAATGATACATAGGTATACATGGCGAGTGGTGAGAAGAGAGGACGGGGGAATGAATGAACGGAAGGCAATGACTGACTATGTGTGTGAGGATGAAAGGATGAGAAAATGTATAATGGATGCAAGAGTATATAGAGGTTGGGGGAGTGGACTTTCTGACCACCACTTGGTGGTGGCCAGAATCAGAATCCAAACAAGATGGAGGAAGAGAAGAAGGGAAAGACAGGAGGAAGTATTTGTTACAAGAAGGGTAGAAAAGTTACAAGAGGATGGAATAAAGGCTGAATATAGAAGGGAAGTGGAGGGGCGATTGGGTAAATATATTGGAGCAGATGGGGGACGTGGAGGGTGTGTGCAAGGTATT
>JAGKTI010006450.1:11008-28328 GCA_018397915.1 Birgus latro
CTCCCCTCCCCTCCACCTCACTCGCATACACCCTCCTCGTTACTCTCTCGCTCTCCATCCCCTCCAGTGGCCAAACCACCTCAGTATATTTCTTCTGATACTTTCTGTCACATCTGCATCCACACCACAGTGCCTCTTCACTTCCTCATTTGTCAGTCTGTCACTCCAGGTAACTCCACATGATCCTCTCAGATAGCTCATTTCCACTGCTCTCACTCATGACTTTTGTCCTTCCAACAGAGTCCAAGCTTCACTTCAATATGTTAGGGTTGGTATCACAGTACTGTCATGCAGTGACTTTTTTACTTCCATGCTCAATTCTCTGTTCCTTGTCACTGCATCCTTTCTTCCCTGTTGTACCCTTTCAAGCACTTCACTCTAGAAACTTCCATCGTTACTCATTACACTATGCAGTACCCAAGTACTTAATTGCACTCACATTTTCCATTTCCTCATCATCAGGCCTCATTGTACATTCAGTGACTTCATATCGCTCAAAAACCACAACTTTACTCTTTCCTACATTCACCTTAGATTCCCTTTCATACACACTCTTCCAAACTCATTCACCAAGCTTTACACTTCCCCATCACCTTCACTTAATAAAACAGAATCATCTGCAAACAGCAGTACAGGGAGTTTCCAAATGCTGCCCTCTCTTATTAGGGCCAGTCCAACATATACTGGCCTACCTTGTATATGTTTCATAACCCCATCTATTTACAGATTGAACATCCATGGAGACATGACACATCCATGTTTCAGTCCAACATTAAAATAGAAAAATTAACTCAGTTCACTATCCACATGCACTGCAGCCCTAGCACCCTCATACATACTCTTCATGACATTCAACAACTTCCCATTTACTCCATATATTGTTAATACTTTCCACTTTCCTTGCACTATGCATCCTGTCATATGCTTTCTCCAAATCCATGAAGGCCACATACAACTTCTTTCCCTTCACTAGAAACTTTTTCACTTAAAACCTAAGAATGAATATCTAATCTACGCCACATCGTCCAATCCTAAAATTTCCCTGTTCTTCTCCAACTAGTAAATCTGTTATTTCTCTAAGTCTGTCAGTAAGTATCCTAAAATATACTTTTCCTATTACACTAAGAAGACAAATACCTCTATGATTACCATACACTTCTTTTTCCCCTTTTCCTTTGTACTGGAAAATAATTATACCTGATTTCCAATCCTCAGGGACTCGACTCTCCTCTCAGGCCAATCTGCACATTGTCCATCCATTCTACTACCATCTCTCCCCCATGCTTCAGCATTTCACCGCACACTCCATTAATTCCTGGGACTTTCTTCATTGCTTCCACTACTTCCATCCTGCTGATTTCTTCCTCTCTTCTCACCTCCCTCCTTCTCCAAGCCATTCCCCAGCCACTTATACTCATTAATTTCATTCTCTATATTCAACAATTCATTAAAGTGTTCTCTCCATCTGCTCACTTTTTCTTCCTTCTCCACTAGCCGTCTACTCTTTTTATCTTTCACTGCCCGACTTACTTGTTTATCACCTTGCCTATCACTCTTTACCTGTTTCCAGAATATTTTCTTACATTCCCTCTACACTCAAATTCCTTTTAAATTCCTCATCCACTCTCTTCATACTCTCTCTTACTAATCTTTTCACCACTCGCTTCCTCTCTTCATGTAGCTCTCTCTTCTGTCTCTCAACCTCCTCCACACCCCAGTTTCCCATTCACTATTTGCTTTCTTTTTTTGCACCACTGCCTGATTCCCCTCTTCATTTCTCTGTGCTGTTCCTTTTTCCCCCCCTTTCATCTTCTCTTCATCCGAGACACCACCTCACATGCTGCACAGATTTCGTCTGTAAATATCTTGCACACACCTTCCACCTCCCCAATCTGCTCCAAATCATATTTACCCAATTGCTCCTCCACTTCCCTATTCTGCCTTTTTTCCATTCTTTTGCTACCTTTCTACCCTCCGTGTATGGGCTACTACTTCCTGTCCATCCCTTCTCCTACTCCTCCATTTCTTGTGAGCCTTGACTTTCACCACCACCATGTGATGGTCAGAAAGTCCACTCAGCCAACCTCTGTATGCTCTTGCATCCATTACACACCTTCTCATTCTGTCATCCACAGACATATAATCAGTCATTGCCTTCTGTTCATTCAGTTCACCACCCACCCTTCTCCTCACTCGCCTCATATACCTGTGGATCATTTTGTGTCTAAAGTGGGTATTGGCTGTCACCAACCCCCTCCCTGCACAGATGTCCACTAGAGCATTGCCATTCTCATCCACTTCTGCAGGCACACCCCACTCTCCAACTTCTCCATCCACCTTCTCCCTCCCTACTTTACTATTCATATCTCCATTCAAAAGCACTTTCTCATTCCTTCCAAACTTTTCCATGCATATTTCCACATTTGTCCAAAACTCTTATCTCTCTCTACTTACACGATCTTGAGTTGGCGCATACACACACAATCACTCACATTTGTAGTCCAACTTTCAGTCTTACCCACACAATCCTTGAACTGACAGATCAATACTCCCTTGTATTCTCCTTCTATCTCTTGCACACAACAATACAAACTCCCTCTTTTGCCCTTTCATTCTCACCTACTCCCACACATATACCCTATCCATTCTCCCATTCTTTCACAGTCTCACCTTTCCATTTTGTCTCAATTATTCCACATACCTCCACTTTTGCATACTCAAGCACCTGGACAATCTCTCTCTCTCTCTCTCTTTCACCTCATCATACACACCCATTACTTTCCATATTGCAATCCATACCATTTCTTTTGTTCAGTCCTTAGGCGTCACTTGTTGGTCAGTCCTGATCCAAGGCTTCTTGTTTGTATCTTTAGTTAGTTGTTTTCTGGGGAGGGGCACTAACGCTCTACCCATTTGTTGTCATGTAGGGAACACAAGTAAATAAATGTTAATAAAACAGAAAAAATATCTCGGAGAAACAACCCATTAGAGCCTTTTGCATTTTAGATAAATGGAGAGGGGGGTGTGAGTTGGGAGCGTGGTAGTGAAATGGCAGGGGACAGAGTGACATGGAGGCGATTTGTTTGTGGCCACCCCGTTCGGGATTGAGGCGTCTGGCAATAGATAGATAGATAGATAGCAAAAGTATGAAAAGGTAGAGAATTTTAGAAGCGTGCATACAGATAAACATGACGTTGATGCATAAGTCCTTGCACAAATCAACCATGCCTTAACCTCATTTGGACATCTCAGATCCATAGACTT
Source organism: Birgus latro (assembly GCA_018397915.1). NCBI lineage: Eukaryota > Metazoa > Arthropoda > Malacostraca > Decapoda > Coenobitidae > Birgus > Birgus latro. Next base: position 14,273 of record JAGKTI010006450.1, read on the forward strand.
TGAAAACACTAACTTGAAAATCAAGATGAAGGCATCAGTATACTGTATACGTCTGTTTGCCATTCCACCCTTACAGCACATCCTAGGACTCACATGGGAGGTAAAGTCCGTCACTCACAAATTTTCCAGTGGGTGAAGTCAACCAGCATAGAAACCATGCTGGCTAAAATGCATCTGAGATGGGTCACACATGTGTTCCACATGCCTGAGCACTCCCTTCCCCAACCTGTTCTGTATGGCCAACTCCCTTCGACATGCTACAACCCAAAGGGACAGAAAAAGAGAAATAAAGATCATATTAGGATAGCTCAGAAGCGCAACATCATACCAAAAGATCCAAAACTGGTGCCTCAGACAGAAAACATTGGAGAGCCCTCTTCAAAAAAGGAACCTTTCAACTTGAAGATGCTCAGAACTTGGCCAGAGAAGAGTGTAGACAACAGAGGCACAACCAAGACAGAGATCTCCCATTAAACCAATACTTGACATGCCAACTGTATGGCAAAGTTTGCAGATCTGGGATTGGTCCACACAGTCACACACATTGGTACCATAGACAGTGACAAACATGGTATCCCTGTGGGTATAGTAGGAATCATCTTCTGTAGCAGAAGGACACCTTTGAGAGAGAGAGAGAAAGAGAGAGAGTGAGTGAGCAAGCGAGTGTGCAACCAAAACTGGGAAAAGGATGTTGATGAAACTGGGCAGAATGGTTGAAATTGGGTCCCAGATCAGCCAGTTTCAAATTCATGTCGATTGACATATTCTGAAGGGTTGTTTTAGACCCAAATAATTGTCCCCATTGGTGGAAAATGTGACATTTCCATGGAGTTTTTCATACGTCTTTGCAGAGGGGATGTTGGGAGGGGGTTGTACATGCTCACTCTGTTACTTCATTGGTGCTACAAACAGGCAATTTTATTCATTAGAAATGGTAGTACTATAGTTATGATGTTGGTAAGTGTAGTGGTAACTGTGGTGGTGATGGTGGTGTTGGTAGTAGCTCTTCAGAAACAGCTATCATTTGGACAAGTGATTTGTGGCCCTGTTCTCAGAGCACTTGATCCAAACCAAAACAAAGCATGGTTCAGAGACTTCTCTAGTTTGAACAAATACTGAGTGGCCTGATAGGGTTCTTTGTCTCTACTGTTATTTAATGTCACTTAAAAATGTACGAGAAGGCTTGGAGTAGTACCAGTCATTGGAAAAGTAGCTTTACAAATGTCAGGTGTTTATGAATACACTTCACATGCTCAAGCTTTAACATTATTGTAAAATGATGAGCATCACATGCATTACATGAACCCCCATTGTGAGAAGTACCAGTAGTTCATACATGTAAAATGCTAATGAAAACCCCAAGAGTGTTTTACATGCCAGTTTATCATAATTATAAACAGTTCTGTATGCTACTGTATTTGTTTTATGGATGATTTCATCATAATTATAAACAGTTCTGTATGGTACTGTATATGTTTTATGGATGATTTCGTGTGTTACAGGTGATGCCCAGAGTGCGTGTAGAGGACATGGGTCACAAGATGGGACTTAATGGTGTGGACAATGCCAAGCTGACTTTTGACAATGTGCGAGTGCCCAGGGAGAACCTTCTCAACAAATATAGTGATGTTTCTCCGGAGGGAGAATTTACGTCCACTATCAAAGGGTTAGTGAAACTATGAACACATACCATACCTTCTCTGTTGTACTTAATTGTTGTGAAGAGTGATGGACTTAACCCGTAAAGTACTAACAGGATAGATCGATCCTTTTTCAGGGTTATGCCAGATGCCGAATGTGATCAATAGAGGAGCCTTTGTAAAAAACTGTGGATGCTAGGCATCAGCCAGATTGTGACCTAGATCGATGCAAACCAATGAGAACTAAGTCCTGAGTAGGGAGGGGGGAAGATCCGGGCCCCTACCCATGGTGGGGGTGGTGATTCCCCCACCGCCCTCTCGCCACCTTCCTTTATCCCAATACATTTGTTCCCTTTCCCCCTCCTCTGCCTCTGACTGCCTCCTGCACCCTCCCTCCCCCACCATCCTTCATCATACCACTGTGATTCCCGCCCCCCTGTCTCCCTGGGGAGAGTTATATCCCCCCCTAGCCCACCCTCCACACCACTGTATGCCCTCTCTGCCTGTCCTCTTTGTCTTGTGGTGTTTGTCTCCCACCTCCATACCCCCATACCACCCCTCCAGGCCTCTCCCCACCCCACCCCCACCCCCACCCCCACCCCCACCCCCTGTAGTATGCCATCTGCTTACCTCTCCACCCCCACCCCTGCCTAGAGTATTATATGTCAGTGTTACTATTCGTGTCGACCCCCTGTGGCGGTGGGGGACATAGTCTGGCCGCACTATGGGGTGGTGCTACTACTCTGCGGCCAGATTGTGTTAGGAAGAATTCCGCCACCGTATTCCCTGTGTGTCGTAAAAGGCGACTAAAAGGGGCGGGGTGAGGGGACTAGGGACCCCCTCCTCTGTTTTTTAGTTCCTAAAAAGAGACAGGCCAAAGAAAAGGATGGGGGGTCGAGTTATCCCCGTACCCTGAAGGTTGGGTCTATGAATGTGCGTGGTTGTAGTACAACTGAGGCTAAAAGGGAGGAGATTGGGAGAATGTTTGTGAGAGGAAAGTTGGATGTGTTAGCTTTGAGTGAAACAAAGATGAAAGGGAAAGGTGAGTCTACTTTTGGAAGTGTGAATGGAAGATTGTCAGGTGTTGAGAGAGGAAGGGCAAGAGAAGGTGTGGCCTTGTTAGTGAGCCCGGAACTACAGCAGTGTGTGATTGAATGGAAAGAAGTGTCATCGAGACTGATGTGGGTGAAAGCGAAATTTGAACGTGAGTTGTGGGTATTTGTGAGTGCATATGGGCCTGGTAGTGAAAGGGATGAAGAAGAGAAGGAGTCTTTCTGGAATGATGTTAATGAGTGTTTGCTGAGCTTTGGAGCGAATGTGAATGTGGTAATGAAGGGAGATCTGAATGCTAGAGTGGGAAATGTAGCAGTTGAAGGTGTAGTTGGTATGCATGGTGTGCCTGGAAGAAATGAAAATGGGGAACGAATGATAGGTGTGTGTGTTGAGCGAGAGATGGTGATTGGGAATACCTTGTTTGAGAAGAAAGATATTTATAAGTATACATGGGTGAGACAGGAGGGTGGAAGGGTTGTTGACAGAGCATTGATGGACTATGTGGTTGTTTCCAGGAATGTAATAGGAAGATTATTGGATGTGAGGGTTTTGAGAGGGGAGGGTGGAGGTATGTCTGACCACTACCTGGTGGAGGGAAAGTTGAGAGTAGGTAAGAGATGGGTGAGATCTAGGAGAGTTAGGTGTGGCAGGGAGGTTTTGAAAGTGAGTGAGTTAGATAAAAGAGAGAAAATGATAAGAGTATCAGGAGAAATTGAGAGATCAGTGTTACGCAGTGAAAGATCAGGAGAGTGGCAGTGTGGAGGAGGAATGGCAGTTGTTTAAGAGTGCTGTGGTGGGGCATGCAGAAGAGGTGTGTGGTGTGAGACAAGTGGGTGGTGGTGTAAGGAAGGGAAGTGAATGGTGGTGCGAGGAAGTAAGTATGGCTGTGGGTGAGAAGAGACATGCATATGAAGTGTGGTTGCAGAGGAAGGATGAGGTGTCATATGAGAGGTATAAGGAAAAGAGGAATAGAGCGAGAAGGGTTGTGCGTGGTGCTAAAGTGGCAGCAGATGAGAGGCGGATGACTGAGAATTTTCAGGAGAATAAGAAAATGTTTTGGAAGGAGGTGAAAAGGGTGCGAAAGGGAGAGTCTGGGAAGGAGGAGCGAGTAAAAGCAGAGGATGGAAGGATGTTAATTGAGATGGATGCAGTAAGGAAAAGATGGGCGGAGTACTTTGAAAGATTGTTGAATGTAGAGGAGGAAAGGGAGGCTGAGATTGTGGCAGATGGAAGGGTGCAAGGAATAGATGTGTTGGGAGAGTTAAATGAATCCTTGATCACAATGGAGGAAGTGCAAGAGGCAGTAAAGCAGATGAAAACAGGGAAAGCTGCAGGTATGGATGGGTGTGCTGTGGAATGCCTGAAATGTGGTGGAGCGACTATTGTTGACTGGTTAGTAAGATTGTTGAATGTGTGCTTTGTGCAAGGTATGGTGCCAATTGACTGGGCAAGTGCTTGTGTGGTCCCATTGTATAAAGGTAAGGGTGATAAGTATGAATGTACTAGCTTTAGAGGTATAAGTCTGTTGAGTGTGGTAGGTAAGGTGTATGGTAGAGTGTTAATTAAGAGAGTTAGAGAGGGTACAGAGGGAGTGATTGGTGATGAGCAGTGTGGCTTTAGGAGAGGGAGGGGATGTGTGGATCAGGTGTTTGCTGTGAGACAGGTGTGTGAAAAGTATTTAGCGAAAGGTAAGGATGTGTTTTGGGCATTCATGGATTTAGAGAAAGCATATGATAGAATTGATAGGGAGGCTTTGTGGAATGTTTTAAGATTGAATGGGCTTGATGGCAGGTTACTAAAAGGAGTGAAAAGTTTTTATGTAAATAGTAGAGCGTGTGTGAGAGTGGGAAATACTATGAGTGATTGGTTTCCCGTGAGAGTGGGGCTGTGGCAGGGATGTGTGATGTCGCCTTGGTTGTTTAATATTTATATGGATGGTGTTGTAAGGGAGGTGAATGCAAGAGTGTTAGATGGAGGACTGAGTCTGGTGAATGATGGTAGAGAGTGGAATCTGAAGCAGCTGCTGTTTGCGGATGATACTGCACTGGTGGCTGATTCAGAGGAGAGATTGAGACAGTTGGTAGAGGAGTTTGGAAGGGTGTGTGAAAGGAGGAAACTGAAAATAAATGAGAATAAGAGTAAAGTGATGAAGTGTACGAGGTTGATAGATGGTAGGAGGATGAATATAATTTTGAATGGTGAGTTGCTTGTGGAGGTTGAGTGTTTTAAGTATTTAGGGTCACATGTTGCTATGGATGGAAGAATAGATGGAGAAGTGAAGTTTAGAATGAATGAAGTTGGAAAGGTGCTGGGAGGAATGAAAAAAGTGTTTGGATGTCGTTCACTCAGAATGGATGTAAAGAGAAGGCTGTATGAGGGTATTGTTGTACCGACTGCATTATATGGGGCTGAAACATGAAATATGGGTGTAGCAGAGAGGAAAAGTTTGAATGTAATGGAGGTGAGGTGTCTGAGGAGTATGTGTGGAGTGACGCGTATGGATCGAGTGAGAAATGATGAAGTGCGAAGGAGAACTGGAATTATTCGGGAGTTGGCTGATCGAGTTGAACAGAGGGTGTTGCGATGGTTTGGGCATATGGAGAGAATGGATAATGAGCGATTGGTGAAAAAGATAACTAGATCTGATGTGAGAGGTGTAAGGCTGAGAGGAAGACCACGAATAGGATGGATGGACAGTGTGAGGAGAGCGTTGGATGCGAGAGGGTTGTCTGTTGAGCAAGGAAAAGTGGCTGTGCGTGATAGAAATGAATGGAGAGAAATTGTGAATGAATAAATGATGACGCAGCCCTGAGGGGATATTCCTTTGCTTTTTGTCTGATCAGCTGATCAGGTCAGGTGCAGGTAAGGGGCTGGATCCATTATGATGTGGCAGGGGTAAACCAGCTTTGCTGTCGGGCCCTGCTGCGGATGTCACTGACTGCATTGTGTAGTTGACCCTCGTGCGGTGTGGTGTGGTGAGGATCTGTCCCTTCTCCCCTTTGGGGCTAAGATGCGAATGAATGTGTATGAGTGGATGAGTAAATTGGTAGTGTGTTGACCTGTCTCAGCTACCTCCCTTTTCTTGGGGGAAGCAGCCTAGGTATATGGATGGATGGATGGTTACTATTCATGTCATGTGTTTTCATTCAGTACCAGATTATTGTTTGTGTAACTGCATACACCGATGCACGAAACATAGAATGTATGTTTTTTCATGTATATTTTTTTATTTTGACAGCTGCACAGTCATGAGGGAAGGGGATGGGGGGAGGGAAGGTGGGGAAGGGAGAAGTGTTTGGAGGGGAAGGGTGTTGCTAATCAGATCTGACCCTCCACTTTCATCTCCTGTGGGAGAGCCTAGCCTCAGAGGACATGCAATTTTCTCATTTAGGAATGAAAATTCAACCCTTTCACTCCCTTTTCCAAGCATGGGCACAATGGTAACATAAAAAATAACTCGAAACTACCTTAAATATATTTTATATCAAAAAGGTGAAAAAATATTCATAATTTTTTTCTGCCATTTCTAACATATTATGTACTGAAATAATTTGATATCATCATATCTCATATATGCGCAACATTTCAGCACTATCCACATTGTTTTGGGGGGTAAAAACAAAAAATAACAACCCCTTGGAAGGTTCACTGCGGCAGCATCTCTTGGCGGCAGATATCAGTTGCCGATATTTCTCCAACTTTCGTGCTCTATTGCAAGCCACAGAATGGGTCTAGGAAGCTGGGATTTGCACTGTTAGGTGCATCTGAACTTTCTCTTCAATATGGCAAGGGAAAAAAATAAGTTTTTGAAACTTCAGAAAAGGGCCCCCCAGCCAGCTTGTGGTGCAGAGAAAATTCTGCACCCTCAGCCGTGGAGGGGTTAACTTAATTAATTCAGCTACTCCCTGCCTGGGGTGATCTTGTGAGGAAGGGTGTGTTAATACCACTTCCAGAGCTCTAAGTGGTCCTGATATTTTCTGTAACATTATTGGTAGGTCTTGCAGTATGTCCAAACTAATTTTGGTAATTATTACGTCCTGTACAATTGCTATTGATGCTGTTGGGGTGATCAGGCACCCTTGTCTGACTACATGTTGAGGATGTAAGAGTAAGGAAGACAGGAAAGGGTAGCACTATATCGAGTGAGTGGATAGTGAGCGCCCCCACCGACCACTAAACCTATCATAAAAATCTTTTTACCCTGCGAAGTACAATTCTTAAGCTGTAACATGAGCTATTTTCCAGTGTCCTACAATTATTTTTTGTAGAGCAGTGGCTGAGAACATAAGAGTGTTTAAACGTTTTGGAATGGGGACCACGTCCCCATGACACATGTTCCAGAATGGGGACTAACCTTTATGGGTTAGGGGGTGTCAGTTGTCAGTTGTCGCTGCTACACCCTTGGCTGACCTGGTTTCTATGGGGCTTGTCTCATACAGTACTTAGAAGCTAACCATGATAGGCAAATAGCTAACTGTATTAGCAGCTGTAAATCCATGTGAACATTTGGTCTTTTTTATCCCTATACTGTACACCAAACTTAATTCATATGAGAAAATTTTTCAGTAGGCTCAAAGAGTTCCATATGCCTGAAATTCAGTATATTAAGATTTGTTCTGATGAAGGTTTACTGTACATCCAGACAATTTTGTTAACCGTTGGAGAGTTTTTTCTACTGGTGTGCTAAGGTTAGAATATATCCATTTACTGATTCCTGTCCTGAAGCTGAAGAAAATGATCTGAAGTTTGCCTGTCTATCTATGATCTGAAGTTTGTCTATCTGTCTATGCCAGACGCCTCAGTCCTGTAAGTGGTGGCCACAAACATATCGCCTCCACGTCGCCCTGTCCTCTGCCATTTCACTGCCCTGCTTCCAGCTTACACCCCCCCTCTCTCATATACCTCTCCACTCCTTCCCTTCATCTCATCCTTGGCCTCCCCCTCCCTCTCTCCCCCTCCACCTCACTCACATACACTCTCCTTGTCGGTGTCTCACTCTCCATTCTCTCCATGGGGCCAAACCACCTCAGTGTGTTTCTCCTAATGCTTCCTATCACATCAGCATCCACACCACAACGCTTCTTCACATCCTCATTCGTCAGTCTGTCTCTCCTCGTGACTCCACATGCTCCTCTCATATAACTCATTTCCACTGCTCTCACTCTTGACTTGTGTCCCTCCAACAAGGTCCAAGCTTCACTTCTATACTTTAGAGTTGGTATCACAATACTGTCATGCAGTAACTTTTTCACTTCCATGCTCACTTCCCTGTTTCTTATCACTGCTTTTAAAGAACCAGCAACCTTTCTTCCTTGTTGTACCATTTCAAGCACTTCACCCTCTAGACTCATCACACTACCCAAGTACAGTAATCTCTCTACTATCCGGACGTCCACTATCCGGATACGTCACTATTTGGACATCGTGGGCTGTCCAAACCCCGAAATGCCCAAAAATCCTTTAAAAAAATCCGATTTTTTCCGACCGCGTCAGTTTGAATTTCCCACTCGCGCCGACTAGCTCCCTTCACACCAAATCCCCCTCCTACTAGATCTGTCTCAACTCCTGTGAACAGTGGACGGCTGTCCGATCTTTTGTGGTATTTTCGTTCTTGTTTAAATAACCAAAAGTCACAGTGCTAAGGATTAAGTGTAGTTAAACACTGGATTACTGGACATGCTTCAAGAGCAATTATTACCACTGTAAAAACCTTAGAGATGGGGGTAAACAACAATGATGGACTGTAAGTAAACATTGTCAACTGCTAAATATTTTCCATAATCACTTCTAAATCCTCATTCTCTGGTTACATTTTATTTACTTCATGCTTTGTGTCCCATATTTGAGTGCACAGGCTGTGAAAGAGGTGATTTTCTCAGTGATTACCATGTCTCTTACATACATTCACTATCTAGTCAACTGGTGAACATTTTTGTCCCACACACCTCTAAATCATAATTTTTCTGGTTACATTTTATTTACTTCATGCTTTGTGTCCCATATTTGAGTGCACAGGCTGTGAAAGAGGTGATTTTCTGAGTGATTACCATGTCTCTTACATACGTTCACTGTCTAGTCAACTGGTGAACATTTTTGTCCCACACACCTCTAAATCATAATTTTTCTGGTTACATTTTATTTACTTCATGCTTTGTGTCCCATATTTGAGTGCACAGGCTGTGAAAGAGGTGATTTTCTCAGTGATTACCATGTCTCTTCCTTACGTTCACTATCTAGTCAACTGGTTAACATTTTCGCTCCCCACACCTCCAAATCTTAATTTTTCTGGCTGCATTTTATTTACTTCATGCTTTGTGTCCCATATTTGAGTGCACAGGCTGTGAAAAGGTGATTTTCTCAGTAATAATCATGTCTCTTCCTTACGTTCATTACGTAGTCAGCTGGCGAACACCTCAAAATCATGATTTTTGGGTTAAAATTTGATTAATTCATGCTCTGTGCCAATTACTTATGTGAGTGGGGTCTTAAGTGCTATGCATGTCTGGTAGGGAGTTAGGTAGGTGGTTTTCTGATTTAGGTTAGGTTAGGTTAGGGTCAAGAATGATCGGTGCTGTTGGTGAACAGTGAACACCTTTGCCATACCTAACTCTTTTTCTGGTAGCAATTTATTTATTTGATGCTTTGTATCCCATATTTTAGTGCATAAGATATGAGAAATGATGATTTTCATAGTGATAGCCACGTCCGATACGTACTTACACTAAGCTGCCAACTCGTGAACACTCCTGCCTTACTCACCTCAAATTCATCATTTTTGGGTTAAAATTCAATTAATTCATGCGTTGTGCCAATTATTTATGTGAATGGGGTCTTAATTAAGTGCTATGCATGTCCGGTAGGGAGCTAGGTAGGTGGTTTTCTGATTTAGGTTTGGTTAGGTTAGGGTCAAGAATGACCAGTGCTGGAGCTTCAGGGCCAATATCCGGACATGCTTTTGGCTCTATTACGTCGGATAGTGGAGGGATTACTGTACTTAAACACATTCACATTTTCCATTTCCTCCTCATCCAGCCTCACTGTACATTCAGTGACCTTTGAATATACTCTGTCTATCTATCTATTGCCGGATGCCTTAATCCCGTAAGGGGTGGCCACAAACAAACTGCCACCATGTCACCCTGTCCCCTGCCATTTCATTGCCCTGCTCCCAGCTCACATCCCCCTCTCTCATATACCTCTCCACTCCATCCCTCCATCTCATCCTTGGCCTCCCCCTCCCTCTCCCCCCCTCCACCTCATTCACGGACACACTCCTCGTCAATTACTCACTCTCTGTCCTTTCCACATGCCCAAATCACCTCAGTGTGTTTTTCCTAACGCTTCCTATCACTAACACATCCACATCCATACCACAACGCTCCTTCACTTCCTCATTTGTCAGTCTGTCTCTCCATGTGACTCCAATACTCCTCTCAAATAACTCATTTCCACTGCTCTCACTCTTGACTTCTATCCCCTCAACAAGGTCCAAGCTTCACTTCCATGTGTTAGAGTTGGTATCACAATACTGTCATGTAGTAGCTTTTTCACTTCCATGCTGACTTCCCTATTTCTTATCACTACTTTCAAGGAACCAGCAACTTTTCTTCCTTGTTGTACTCTTTCAAGCACTTCACCCTTTAAACTTGCACTACCCAAGTACTTCAGTGCATTCACATTTTCTATTTCCTCCTCATCGAACCTCACTGTACATTCACTTGCTTCATTTCTCTCGAAGACCATAACTTTAACCCTTCCCTACATTCACCTTTAGATTCCATTTCTTACACACTCTCCCAAACTCATCCACTAAGCCTTGCACCTCCCGTTCGTCTTCACTTAACAACACAGTATCATCTGCAAACAACAGTACAGGGAGTTTCCAAACACTGCCCTCTCTCACTAGGGCCACTCCAGCATCCACTGCCCTACCTTGTATCTCATTTATTACCCCATCCATAAACACATTGAACAACCATGGAGACATGACACATCCTTGTTTCACTCCAACCTTCAAACAGAAAAATTCACCCAGTTCACTATCCACATGCACTGCAGCCTTAGCACCCTCATACACACTCTTCACGGCCTTCAGCAACGCCCCATCTACTCCATATATTCTTAATACTTTCCACAATCCTTGTCTATCCACCCTGTCATATGCTTTCTCCAAATCCATGAAGGCCGCATACAACTTCTTTCCCATCTCTAGAAACTTTTCCACTGAGTATCTAAGAATGAATATCTGATCTACACAACCTCTTCTCTTCGTAAAACCTCCCTGTTCTTCTCCAACTAATACCTCTGTTATTTCCCTAACTTTGTCAGTAAGTATCCTACCATATACTTTTCGTATAATACTAAGAAGACAAATGTCCCAATGATTGCCACACAGTTTTTAATGATGAATAATAATATGAAAATTTTATTGAATTCTCTGTGGGGTATTTCCTTTTTAATTCTGTCATATGCACAGGGTAGGGTGGACTCAATCAATCACACAGTATGGGAGTTGAAACTAAAGGCATAGTTGTAAGTTTTGTACAAAAATATATTCTTAAATCTACTTTATACATGAGAGCAAAAAGGAGGAAAACAGGTTCAATAATGCAAATTACTAAGGGGAATGCACAACGGTATTATACAGTACAATCATTGAGTCAATAGAAAGGGCGGAGGATTATGTGAACAAGTCTGACTGAGCACAGGACACCTTTACACTGAATAACTAGAGACTTGGAGCTAAGCTAGAATTCCAGACACTTTTAAGGCAGTAGCATACTCACAGTTGCATATCAGGTACGAGGGCAGGACAGCGCTTCTTAACTGAGATTGAAGAGTGATTACTGCTGAGGGTGGAAGTCATGTGGAGGCTACTTCTAGGGTGGACTGTAAGGATGTGAATTAAGTGTATACAAGAGTGTAGTAAAAAGGTGTGTAGAGGAGCATCACCAAGACATGACTCTGTGTCTGTCTGAACCAAGTATGGTGGGAAGAGATTGTGTGGAAAGCCTACTCTCTGTGCCTTTTTATTCAGTCCAGCCCCATCCCAAGCAACATGAGTAGGAGGAGTTCTCTGGTGGTGCCAGCATCAGCAATTGGTGGAGTCCAAGGGATTATGGAGGAGCTAGGCACTTGACCATGCCCTCTTTCACCACGAAGGTCCTGGGCCACAGCATTTCTGATAGAAGGGGTTCAGGGAGTTGGGTTAGGCCCCGGGAGAGAACAGGTGTTCAGAACAAAGTCAGGAGAGCTGTCGGATGCAGCTTAAGTTGGTTAGTCTGGGGTGCCTTAAGCCAATAAGGAGAGCTCTTTGGGGCTAATCTTGGGGGCTGCTACTCTGTCTCTCCTTGCTTTATTCTGTCTATCTGTTTCTTCCATTCTCTACTCAGGATGGGAATTCAGCTTCCCTTACAGTTTTTTCTAATACTGTAATATGATTATGATGATGAATATAATTTTATACTGGCTGTTCTATCTTCTGACAGCAACCGTGCACGCTTCCTGACGGTGGCTGACCAACTGTTGTCAGGTCGCATCTGTATAGCCAGCATGTCCATGGGAGGAGCTAAGGCGTCGCTCACCGTCGCACTCCGTTATGCTGCCTCTCGCCTCACTGTTGGTAGGTATTACTCTGAGCTGCTGATTGTGAATGCAAGCAGATATAAATAGCACATCCATACTTGGGTGGTAGGTGGGGATTCTCATCATCCACTCACTTAATGTAGTGCTGCCTACTTCCTTCATGTCCGTCATTCTTTTACTGTGTACGTCTTCTCTTCATTTTTTCGCCTATCCTTTGTGTTGCTGTTTATTACTCTTCTTTCAACTTCAGGTGGCTCTACATTGAGTGACAAGCCAAATGGTTTCTTGTAACTAAGGAAACCATTTACAGTGCTGGGTGATAACCATATAGCCAGATAACAGGGTGTCGTGGAGCCAGCAGTGATGCCCCAGTAACTGGGTGGAGACGCAAGTGCAGGATCCACACAGGAACAAAACCCTCATACTAATCCCCATACCACGCCGTTGTGACACACTTTCAGCTGCATGGGAATGTTGGTTCACTGAATGGGACAGCTTTGCAGGGGCAGTTGCTTTCCTGCAGTTGTTGTTGTTGTCCCCTTGGCAGTCTGGCCGAACAGCCCCGAGTCCCTAAGGAAGGTCACAGCTGAGACAGGGCTTTCCCACAGAGCTCTCAAGGAGTGTATGTTGTGTTCTTGGTGCAGGCGATTGTGTGCAATGCAGTCTTCCATAATGTGCTAAATAGTATGTGGTGCTTTGTTGCATCCTGGACAAACACCAGTGACGGAGTCATCCAGCCTCTTCTGAAAACTCAAGAGGGGTAGATGATGCCCACATCTCAGCCCGACTAGATGGGCTCTGTCCTCACGAGGGAGGTGGGATTCAGGAGGGTGGATATCAGGAGGCCGTGCATGCAGCTGTGTGTTTGAGTGACTGGATGGAATGGCGAGTGATTTGAGTATGGATATGCTTCTGGAAGGTGGTTTGAGGCAGGCAAGGGGGGGGGAGATTACAGTACAGTATTTGTGTGTGATATTGTGTGCCGGGTGTTATTTTGATGTTCCTTGGTGTGTGTGGATGTGCTGCCAAGTGTAGTGGATGGTGTGGGTTTGTGGAGGCTGTGGCAAGAATTTGTGTGCCTCTCATGTCTAGATGATCCTTGACTTTGAGGACTTTAGTTTCTTGGTGTAGGTGGTCTGTAGGCGTAGTAGTTGTGCAGCCGCTGATTATTTTTAGGGCTTTGTTCTGTATGGTCTGTAGGGTGTTGTAGTGTGTTTTAGTGAGGTTAAAGGCCCAAGCAGGGCTATAATAATTCATCACTGAATGTATATATTGTCTGTATACCGTATTGGTGTTTCTTTGTTGTGTGTGAATGTTGTATGGGCACGTGACCTTAGGGCATTGGGTCTTGGTGTTAATTTATTTTTAATGTTTGTGATGTGTTTTTTTAAATGACAATGATGTATTGTATATTATACCAAGGATTTTGTGTGTGTGTGTGTGTGTGTGTGTGTGTGTATTTACCTAATTGTGATATACAGGAAATGAGCTACGCTCGTGGGGTCCCGTCTCTGTTTCTCAATAAGTCAAATTTTGCCTTAAACTCATTTAAGCTTTTAGACTGAACGATCTCTTTGTCCAGGCTATTCCACAGGTCTATACATCTATACGGAAAACTATATTTCTTGATGTCCTTCGAGCAGCTTGGCTTCTTTAGTTTCATTCCGTGTCCTCTTGTTGCTCTCTCATCCCACACAAACAGATTTTCTCTGTCAGTTTTATCTACTCCTATCATGTTCCTGAACACTGCAATCATGTCACCCCTCTCTCTCCTTTCC
>JAGKTI010006450.1:28409-40703 GCA_018397915.1 Birgus latro
GTGTGTGTGTGTGTGTGTGTGCAAAAGGTGTCACAGGTTAATATTTACAGTCATTCTATTATAATTAACTTGAATGCCAATTGCCTTATGCTTTAATGGTGACACAAATCATGTATATGGAATACAGTATTTAAGGAGACTGCTGCCCACCAACAAATCTGGATTGGTTAAATGTGAGTAAAAATTGTCAGCTAATGACACCTGACAAGTGCTGTTCCATGGTAATGAATATTTACTATATTTTCACTTGCCACAACACTTCAGAATTCCATTGCATTGTTTTGTAAAGTCATACAGCCTGGTTTCACCATACAGTTTCGCTATGTGATAATCACTACAATGGTAATTCAAAAGTTATACCCTTTTTGTAACAACATTTAAAAATTGGTCACAGTTTCACTAAAATGATATTTGCTATGGCCATCTCCAAGAATCTTGAGCTGACTCAGTGACACACGCAGGCCAACAGTCAGCTGTCTGAGCCAGCAGGACCACTCAGTGTTTACAAGAGCAGAACCCCCATCTCAGGTCTGCAAAGGCGGCGGCCTTCATGTTAACCCCTGAGTCTCGCTTGCCCACTTGCTCACATGTCTCGTGTCTGTGATCGTCTCCCTCATGTTCACTGAGTTACCTAACATTCTTGCTTGCATAAGACCATCACAACACTACCACAAATGCCAAGTAACAGTGTAAGTACACTATGAACAATGCTGCATACGACAGTCAGTGGAGAGAACTTTTAGTGTGTGAAATAAGTGAAACCCTGAACTTGGAAATCATGTCAGTGGAGAGCATGGTGCTACTGATGCTAGTGAGGGCAAGACTAAAAGGGCAAAATGTAGCATTTCCCCTGATGTGAAATCAGACAATGTTAAGCGCTATAAGGAGGGACAAGGCCCGAGTAAGATCACTGATGCCCTAATGTTACTCTGGTCCATGGTCTTGACAGTCATGAAGAAATCAGATGCTACAATTATGGAATCACAGAACATGCCTTCCCTTACCAAAGAATGTCTAACCAGAGCAAGGGAGCCTGTCACGAAGGAGATGGAGTGTCTCCTGGTTCTGTGGGTTAATGATATGAACTGAGGAAAGCAGCCTCTTCATCGTGCCTTCATCTGCAGTAAGGCTCTTGATGTGTGGAAGGCCTCACTGACCTTAAACATATAATCATGGATGAGATGGCTGCTAGTGCAGACCATGTGGTGGCCGGGACCTTCCCTGCGCAGCTGAAGGCAATTAACCCGAGGAGAGCGATGACGGTCCCGTACTTACCTGCTGCCAAGCGACAACTTGGCAGAAATTTTGAGTCTTACAGAACTGAATGAAACACAAATAATCATCTTGGAAATGTTCACTCACATCCGGCAATATATACATATGACCACATAAAGTCACGTTGTGGTGAGATAAAATGGCCAGAAGATGAACAGCTGGTGGCGCCAGCAACCCACCACCCAATATTTACCATGGCCTTGGGCAAAGATCACATGATTACTGTATCATCAACCCCCCCCTCCCTCTCTCTCTCTCACACTACGATATATTACCCTTAGCCCTGCCAATAAAGCATACATTATTATACAATTTACTTGTAACTCTCCTCTCAGAAAAAGGCCTTTTATCACTCTCTCTCTCTCTCTCTCTCTCTCTCTCTCTCTCTCTCTGAAAAATGCCCTTTCTCTCTCTCTCTCTCTCAGAAAAATGCCCCCCCCCCTCTCAAACTATTATAAATTACCTTACGCACTGCCGAGAAAGCATACATTATACAGTTTACTCGTACCTCTCTCTCTCTCTCGTGTGTGTGTGTGTGTGTGTGTGTGTGTGTGTGTGTGCAGATCCCCTTTCTCTCTCTCTCTAATCATGAATGTATTCGTGATGTGATGTGGAGGGGTTGACTGCGATGGTTTGGGCACTTAGAGAGCAGCGCCTGGTGCGGGGTTGGTGGCATCACGGGAAGAAGATTTACGTGCACGCTCCATGGTGTCTGAGTGTATTCTAAGCGTATATGGGGCAGTGCATGGGTGGTATCAAGAGTTGCCACCTGTCCCTATTTCCCATAAAAATTTCAGCCATCTGCTCCTTGTGGCACAGTTTTGGTACGCCTTTGAAAATCGTGCTCATTTGAGGCCTACCACTTTTGACTCTGATAAGTCCCAAATGAGGCCTATCGCTCGCAATGGGTTAAAGAGAAGAGGGGATACACGCCACAGCAGGTCTTAAACTCTGACAAGACAGGCCTGTTATAGAAGTGGATATCAACGAAAAAGGTTGGGAGGAGATACATGTGCCAGGGTTCAAGAAAGCCAAGGACTACCTTACCCTCCTCCTTGGTGCCAATGTTGAGGGGAACCTGAAGCTCCTTGTGTACCACTGGGAGAACCCCCAAGTGCTGGCAGGGTTCATAAAGGAGAACTCTGGGGTTATTTGGAAGAGTAACCCCAGGGTCTGACTGAACTCCACACTCCACCGGCCATAAGTGGAAGGATGCCTGCCAACCCGCCTGCGTGACTCTGCCAGCAGGAGCAACCCTGCCAACCATTTCCTGTTGCTGATTGACAATGCTTTGAGCCACCCTGAGGGCATGGAGGACTGGGAGAATAACATCGAAGTGGTGCACCTGCCTCCAAACACAACACCACAGCTCCATGCGATGGATCAGGGTGTCACTGCAACTTTCAAGATGCACAACCTCCACTGCACCATGAAGCAGATGATGAGGGCAAATGATTCTGGGGCAAGCAACATGGTGTGGCACTTTTGGAGGAAGTTCAATACCAAGCACGCCCTTGACAGCATAATGTTGGAGTGGAAGGAGGTGCTGCCAAGCACAATGAATGCTGTCTGGTGCATGGTTTGGCCAGAGAAAGTGTACTCCTTCACAGGGTTCCCTGTGGTCAAGAACATCCATCAAAACATCCTTAACCTCTCACATGAGGTGGGATTTGAGAAGGTTGACAAGGAAGATGTACAAGAGGTCCTGGACGGTCACACCAAGCAGCTGTCAACAGAGGAGCTCACTGAGCTCAGGGAACAAGTGGTGGAGGCACAGGAAGGTGTTGAGGATGACAATGAGGGTGGGCACCTTCATGTTCCTGGTATTAAAACTCTGAAGCAGTTCCTTGTGATAATGGACAAAGGCACTTCATTCATCCAGGACAAGGACCCGAACCCAGTGAGGAGTGACACATCAACATGTGGCATCTGACAACACTTGAAGGGATACAGGAAGCTCCTTGCAACTAAGAAAAAGGCAACATGGCAGACCATCATCACCTTTTTCTCCCCTGCCAGTAGTACCAAAGAAGAGCCAAGGTCATCAATGAAAGGTGTGCAAATGCAATGTCCTGCATCACCTGCCTCCATCATGTCTGCCTTTGTCTTCATTGCCATCTGACACACCTGTAAGCCACACTGCCGCACTCTCCATCATCCTGACCACTCTGCTCTCCATTGGCCTCAATGCATTGCTCTCCCTTGGTCTCACCGCATCGCTCTCCCCACCTCCTCGTGAGGACCTGAAGTGATTGTCCAGGCCCTCCTAAATAGCGAAGCTGCCAGAGATTGAGCGGCATGGACAGCCGCCATTAGATGACCAAGAGTGATGCATGCAAGCAAGTTGGAGCCTTCAAAAATAAAAACATCAAAAACTACTCTAGCTGTCCCCCAACCCCAGGGGAAACCCTTGGTGCCAATCTGACCGTCCTAGGACAATCTTCAGGTGGGCAGCAGAGGTTTTTTGGGCATTCTAGGTTTCGCGGTCGAGGGTACCCTCCCTGACCCCACTGAACCCATGTTATATAAACCTCGCTGTATGATAAATAATTATGCAACAGGCTTTCATTTAATGCAACCCTGTCTTAAAGTGAAACCTGACTTTACTGCTGAGCTTCCAAAATCTTGACTGTCTTTGTGAACACATGCGTACAGTGTTATCAACTCATTTCAGTCAGTAACTTACACCTCTGAACATTATCAGGTTCTATGTTGTACATGGTCATGTTTCCCTACAGTTTCATAACACTTGCACACACTATGTTTTGAGGCTGGACTGTTGTTACATACTTTTTCACAACAATGCTTGTTTTTATGGTCATTTAATTTGAGAACTAATCTGCAGAAGGAAAATGGCAGTGATTTTATGAATTATGGTATGGTGTAATTTTCTTAATTACTGTGGTAGGTGGGGGCGCTCACCATCCACTCACTCAATGTAGTGCCACTCTCGGGTGTCTGCCCTTTCCTCTCCTCCATCCTTCTTTCTTTCCATCTTCTTCTGTCTTTCTTGCCTTAATTCGTTCCTCGTCCTTCTGCCTACGGGTTACTTTACACTCCCTTTTCTGTCTTTCTTTCCCTCATTCTTTCCTCTTCCTTCTGCCTGTAGGTGACTCTACATTGAGTGACAAGCCAAATGGTTTCCTGTACACCAGGAAACCATTTACTAAGCTGGATGGTAACCATATCACCAAATTTTGGCACCTGGTGGTTCAGTGGGTAATTACGGCACTCCAATCGGATTACACCTGTGTAGGTTTATATCCAAGAAGTGGTTGGGGTTTATTGCTCAAGTATTGCCACTCAGGGATGAGTGAGGCTGGTCAATCTCATCTTAAAAGTCAGGACCAACTTGCCTTGCCCCGGGCTCCTATACTTCTCGTGGGGCAACGCAGGAGTGGATGATGAATGAATGAAAATGAATGAATTGTATATGGTGAGTATTTTCATATGGATCATCTAGAGTTATAAACAGTAAGTAAAGTCGCTAGATTTTGTGACTCCTCCACCAAATTAACAACACTGGAGCACCCTGAGTGGGACAAGCAAGGGAAGCTGGAATGCAGACCACATAAGAAGGCATGGGAAGGGTTGTCATGCGGACAACGTGGGAACAATGTGTCATGTGGAACCCTATCGATGTTTTCCAGCACTTCTCCGATGTTTCTGAAGCAGGACCATCTACTTTCAGCACATAAATGAACCCGGAAGGAGCAGGACCCACGAAATAGGAGAGACTACTTTACCTACAGCTTTGGCTCCTGTCTTGTCTAAAACAAAATAAATCATGTATACATGGTACCTTAACATAATCAAGGCCAAAGTTGACGGCGTAGGTTCTGGCAAGCAGTGGTATCAGGGCCCGCTGTTGCAGCTGGTACTGCATGATGGACATGTCAGACTTTCCCTTTGGACCTATAACAACATGCACATCAAGTAATGTACTGTACATAAAATATACTCATATCACTATATTTATAAATAAACATAAGATACTTTAATTCTATCAAACTTACACAGTTCAAAAAAGTTCAAGTTTTACTGATCCTAAAATGTTCTAATGCCAGAGTCTACAGTTCCAGCACTTGTGTCCTGAGAATTACTGTACTGTATATAATTTATGCTGAATGTGTGTGTGTGTGTGTGTGTGTGTGTGTGTGTGTGTGTGATGCAGTTGTATAGTGTTATATTTAATAGCCATCTATAGTGTCTTCTCGCCTATGTTTATATGAGAACTGAGATGGTTGATGTACCTATAATGACAGCTTCTTATTTCCATTCAATCTGACATTTTGTGTTTCTTAGCCGTCGATGGGTGAGGAGTTTTTTCTGAATACGGAGTTCATGCCAAGGCCATTCATTTCATGGCTGGTGACACACGTATGGATACTGATGTCATTTTTTTAAAGTTACCCCAGCCTGCATGATCGAGCAGATCCATCCACTGCACCCAACAGACATCATACACACAACATTAACATTCTTCAAATAAACATAGATGGCATAAACACCTAAAAACAAGAACTCACACAATTCATCAAACAATAAAACATACACACTGCCATCTTACAAGAAACAAAACTATCCAGAACACAAAAAACACCTACATATCATAATTTTACCACCATCAGACAAGAACGGGCCAATGGCGGCGAGAGTGGACTCATCACCCTGGTACACCAATCCACCAACTTTTCAGATACCAGTGCACACACAAAATCACTTCTCCCCCCACATGACACCACAACAGAAATACAGTCAATTAAAATATGCAATGGAGACAAATCGCACATAACAATTGCCAATACATACATTCTTCCCCCAATCATCCGCACAGTACCACACAATTATTCTCCTCAAATACAACACATCACTAACATACCCAACATCATCCTGGGTGGTGATTTCAATGCCAAGGCATCAGCCTGGCATGTCAACAACCCTGACACAGATGGCTGGTACTACAATCCCAAACAGATAATCTTTTCATACTGCATAATCTCCATCAACATACCCATATCCCACACCAAGCACTCTTTCTCCCATCATCCCCAGATATCACCTTTTGCTCCCCAAACCTTGTCCCCACAACATCCTGGAGAGTGGTCACAACCCTTGGCTCTGACCACCTCCCAATCATCATCACTGCCAAAACCAGAATCACCACAGCTGGCCACATACACACACTCACTAATTATAAAAGAGCAAACTTCACAACTGAAACAGAACAACACTTCAAAACATAAGACAGTGCACCCATCACAAACATCAACACCGTTGTGCACACTTTCAATACAACTATTAAAAAAACACACATCCCTAGAGGCAAAAGAAAGAGACACAATACCAACTTCACACCAGAAATTCAAGGCCTCAACAGTCAACGTGACACACTGCAACACTCCAATACACAAGACACCAAACAACAAATAATCAGAGCAGCAAACAATAAATTGGAATAACTATCTCCAAACACTTGATCACAAAACAAACACCAGAAACTCTACAAAACACTAAACGGCATCACACTCACCAACAGCAACACTACACAATCACACGCTGCCATCACAACAACAGACACCATACCTTCAAACAAACAACAAGCAAACACTCTCATCAATCACTTTTCACACATCAGTCATCTAAACCCCCACTGTGACGACTTACGTGTCATCCGACGCAAGAGACAGTTCCCCACAGACCCAAACTTTGCACCCTTCACTTACAACCAGAAGAAGCACATCATCAGCAACCTTAAGCACTCATCAGCCTGTGGCCCAGACAACATAAGCAACGTACACCTTAAACAACTTGGACCACAAGGCATACAGCACTCACCAACATATCAAACCACAGCTATTCACACAGCACAACAGCCAACCCAACATCTGGAGGCATGGTACTATCATCACTTTCCCCAAACTCAACAAAGACCCCACACTGCCTTCCTCACACTGCCCCATCACACTCTTCTGCATCCCCTCCAAAGTCACTGAACGGCTAGTTTTACAATTAGTAACACCTCACATCCCCCTGGCCCCATCACAACACGGTTTTAGGCCGCTACACTCCACAAACACTCTTCTGATAGACCTTACACAAAAAATTTTTGATGGCATCAATTCAGTTAAGCCACCACACACAACACTCCTAGTCACACTAGACATTAGCAAAGCTCTTGATGCCATCCCCTGCCACCACCTCACAAACAAAATAGTCAACACAAAGATGCATAATAACTCAAAAAGCTGGCTGGCAAACTATTTAGCAGGCAGATGTGCCCACGTAACATTTGCCGGTCAGTCACTGAACGTCAGAAACTTTGCAAACGGCGTCCCTTAAGGATTAGTTTTGCCCCCTAAACTCATTAACCTATACATGCATGACATACCCACACCCTACACATCACAGATACACATAGCTTCCTATGCAGATGACATAACACTTACATGTACACACCAAAATGCCAACACCGTACACATCCTCCAACCTTACCTGAACACACTACACGAGTGGTTCACCACAAACAGACTCAATATAGCCCCAGCCAAACCTAGTGACCTTTCTCACAAAATGGACAGCAGAACACAGTCACATTCCACACCTCACCATAAACAACACTCCCCTACCACACACACACACACACACACACACGGCACACGAACCAGATGTTATGTGCTTTGTAGAGACTAAATTGAAAGAAGATATTGATATTCATATGGGAGGTGGGAAATACAAATTATGGAGAAGAGACAGAAAAGAAAAAATGGGAGGAGGAGTGATGATAGCAGTGAAGGACAATATAAACGTAGATACTGTGGAAATTGCAGAGGGCAGGGCCGAAGCCATAAATTTGAAATTAGAAACTGGGGAGAATGGTAAGAGAGATATGGCAGTGGTATGTGTTCCCCCTAAGACGAGAGCATGGAATGACGATGAATACCAGATGTTGTCAGACATGGTTAGTTATCTACAGAAAGTGATCGAGAAAAGCAACAATATAATCCTAATGGGTGACTTTAATTGTAAAGAGGTGAACTGGGAGGAATGGGACTCGGGAGGCAGCGAAGATTCGTGGGGCACTAAATTGTTAAATATAGCAATGAATAATGTAATGACACAGTGGGTTAAAGAAGAGACACGATTCAGAGGTGATGACACACCAGCAAGATTAGATTTGCTACTATCCAAAGAACCTGATGTAATTGAATCATTAAATTATCTGTGTCCTATAGGAAAAAGTGATCATGTGGTCATTGAGTTCCAGATGATAATAGGGAACGTGGTGCCAAGAGATGAGCTATTTATAGGCAAGGAAGATACAACTTAGGGAAAACAAACTTTGCAGAATTGAGAAAATTTTTTGAAAATGCGGACTGGAGAAAATTCAGAGAAACAAGAGAGATACAGAGGAAGTGGGATATCTTTTTAGACCTCTACAATTTGGGAGTGGAAAAATATGTGCCAAGAGTAAGTGGGAAAGAAAACAGGAAAAAGGTGTGGTTTAATAGAAGGTGTATAATAGCGAAAAAAGAGAGGGACATGGCATGGAACAAATGGAGAAAGAGAGGTAATATCAGAGCAAAGGAAGAATATAAAAGAACTAGAAATGAATATACAAGAATACGTAGAGAGGAAGAAAGGAACTTTGAAAAAGGTATAATTGACAAATGTAAGGATGAACCCAAATTGTTTTATAGATTTGTTAATGGATGGGAAGGAAATGGAGAATGTGAGTGAATTTAAGTACTTGGGCAGTGTGATGAGTAAGGATGGAAGTCTGGAGGGTGAAGTGCTCGAAAGGGTACAGCAGGGAAGGAAGGTTGCTGGTTCGTTGAAAGCAGTGATAAGAAACAGGGAGGTGAGCATGGAAGTGAAAAAGTTGTTACATGACAGTATTGTGATACCAACTCTGACATATGGAAGTGAAGCTTGGACCCTGTTGGAAAGACAGAAGTCAAGAGTGAGAGCAGTGGAAATGAGTTATTTGAGAGGAGCATGTGGAGTCACATGGAGAGACAGACTAACAAATGAGGAAGTGAAGGAGCATTGTGGTGTGGTTGAGGGCGTGATGGGAAGCGTTAGGAGAAACACGTTAAGGTGGTTTGGGCATGTGGAGAGGATGGAGAGTGAAAGATTGACGAGGAGAGTGTATGTGAGTGAGGTGGAGGGGGCGAGAGGGAGGGGGAGGCCGAGGATGAGATGGAGGGATGGAGTGGAGAGGTATATGAGAGAGGGGGGTGTGAGTTGGGAGCGTGGTAGTGAAATGGCAGGGGACAGAGTGACATGGAGGCGATTTGTCTGTGGCCACCCCGTTCGGGATTGAGGCGTCTGGCAATAGATAGATAGATAGATAGATTCTTCAAATGAGGTGACCATACCACCGCCGCATACTCTAGTCTTGGTCTTATCATGGTCACTATCAACTCCCTCAACATTTCCTCATCCATATAATTAAAAGCCACTCTCATGTTGGTCAGTAATCCATAAGTTCCCCCAATGATTTTGTTTATATGCTTTTCTGGTGACAAGTCATCCCGAATAATCACTCCCAAATCTTTCTCATCCTTTCTTTTACTAATCATCTCATTGCCCATTTTATATGTCCAGTGTGGTCTTCTTTCACTTATACCCATTTCTAATACATGACACTTCTTGGCATTAAAGTCCATTTTCCAAGTCTGGCTCCAGCTGTGTATTTTGTCCAAGTCCTCTTGCAGTTCTTTACAACTATCAATACATTTAATATGTTTCATAATTTTAGCATCATCGGCAAACATACTCATGTAACTATTCAAACCCTCTGGCAAATATTTACATATATCAGAAACATTACTGGGGCCAAGACAGAGCCCTGGGGTACTCCACTAGTCACATTTCTTCATTGTGATACCTTGTCTCTTATTACTGTTCTCATCTGCCTTCCTATCAAATAATCTCCCATCCACTTTAATAGTTTCCCATGCACCCCTCCAAATGTCCTCAACTTCCACAATAGTCTCTTATAGGGTACCCTGTCAAATGCTTTCTTAAGATCCAGATAGACACAGTCTGCCCATCCCTCTCTCTCCTGTACGACATCTGTTACCCTACTGTAGAAACTTAGTAGGTTAGTAATACATGATCTTCCTTCCCTAAAACCAAACTGTCTTGGTGTTATCACTTCATTTTCTTCTAAATACTTTATCCATCTTTTTCTAATAACTTTCTCACAGATTTTACAAACAATACTAGTAAGTGACACAGGTCTATAATTAAGTGGATCCTCCCTATCTCCTCCCTTAAAGATTGGCACAATACTTGCTCTTTTCCAATCTTTAGGTAACTGTCCATTTTCAAGCGAGGTTTTGATAATGACATAAACTGGCCACGCTAACTGGTCGGCACATTCCTTCAGGATCCATCCAGCCACACCATCTGGTCCCATTGCTTTTCTCACATCCAAATCCTTCATCAGCTGTAGCACCTCATCCATTTCAACTGTAATTTCGGTCATTCTCGTCAGCCTGGGTTCCATTTCAGGCTCCCTAAATTCGTCTTCCAATATATAAACTGACTGTAGCTTGTTGTTCATTATTTCACACAAGTCTTCCTCTCTTTCGTATGTTTCATCTCCATCCCTCAGTCGTATTATACTGTCCTTAACTTTCATTTTGCCATTTACAAACCTATAAAATAGTTTCGGCTCTTTTTTACAGTTAGATACAATATCTTTTTCGTATTTCCTTTCCTCTTCTCTCCGTATCCTTACATATTCATTTCTAACCTGCTTGTACTCCTCCCAGGCCCTTTCACTATACCTTCTTCTCACTTTCTTCCATGCTTTTTTTCTTGCCTCGTGTGCCATCCTACATCTGTTGTTAAACCATTCTTTCTTCCTTTCCATAGCTGCAGAAAATTTTGGGACATACTTAGTAACTCCTGTTTTATATACTTCTATCAAAAACTCATATTTCTCATCAACATTTGTGATCATATTCATTTTACTCCATTCTACATTTTGGAAAAAGTTTCTCGGGGAAGCAAAGTCTGCCTACCCACAATTGTATCTATTTTCTCTGTGATTTTCATCTCTTTCTCCTTCCCTCACTCCTACCACGTCCATCTCAATTGCCAGATGATCACTTTTACCAAAGGGGCAATGGTAGGTGATGTTCCTCACATCATTTGGGTCCTTTGTGAATAGTAGGTCAAGCCTGGATGGTTCATCAACACCCCTAATTCTTGTGTTTTCTTTGATCAACTGGGTTAACATGTTTTCCATCATCAATTCCATTAATTTATTTCCCCATGATTCTTCATTGTTCCCAGCATCCATACTTTCCCAATCAACTTCTCTACAGTTAAAATCTCCCATTAATATTATTCTATTTCTTCGTTCAATTAACATTTCTAGCGTAATAATGGATTCACTTATTAACTGTTCGTAATCTTCCTTTGTCCATGCCCTAGTTTTGGGGGGCATATAAAAAACTATTACATCCGTTTTTTCTCCATAATTGTCCTCTATTTCAACTCCCAAAAGTTCAGCCTTAGTATTTTCAATTTCTATATTCTTTACTCTTAGGTCATTATGGGTTAATATCACTATTCCTCGCCCATATTTGCCTTCTCTGTCCTTCCTCCAAATCTTATAATTATTCCAGCCAAATAATTTTATATCGACATCTTGGGGCAATTTAGTCTCTACTAGGCAAACAATTTCAGGTTTATTTTCATTTAAGTAGTCTCCAATTTCCCCTTTCTTAGATATTAATCCATCTACGTTACTATACATGATGCTCAGATTTGCTGCACTGTTGTTACCTTTACTCGTTCTTCTCTTTTTCATATTCATATCCATCCCCTTTGTTTCCTTCACATCTAGGTCTTCACATACCACTTCCTTGCCTTCATATCCATCACTCTCCCAAAAAAAGTTTTACGTTCTTCCTCTGTCCTCCTGTCATTTTTTTCCTTTACTTGGTCCTTCAAAGATTTTAAGACTTCTCTTTCTTCTTCATTCAAGTCTTTTCTTAC
>JAGKTI010006451.1:0-19892 GCA_018397915.1 Birgus latro
AGAGTGAGAGAGAGAGAGAGAGAGAGAGAGAGAGAGAGAGAGAGAGAGAGAGAGAGGCTGATTACATATGAGTCTGGGATAACAGCAACCACATAGACTATTTCCTCGTCAAGATGGATGATAGGTTAGTGAAGAATGTGGAAGTTTTAAGGAGTGAAGAGAGTGTGTACTGATATGTGAAATGGTACTAAAGAATCAAGTAGTGAAGAAAACAACCTATGCAGCCAGGGCAAAAATATGGAAGTTGAAAAACCAAGCAGCAAGGGATGCATTCAATACACTGATGAGTAGAGTGGTGGCTGAACAGGGAGCTACTGTATAAACAGAAGCGTTAATGGGCAGTCCAGAGCTCTTAAGAATAATATCTTGAAAATTACTGAGTCAGTCTGTGGATAGACAAGGGGCCCACTTAGACATAAGATAACATGGTGATGGGATTATTATGTAGACCCCACAGTTAAGAAAAAAAAAATTCTGGGAATGAAAAAGGGATGTAACAATCAGGCATACTTCTCTGCCAAGCTTAGGGCCAGAAAGGAGGTATACAGGGCAAATTCTGAGCTGCAGAGACTTTTATGGGATAGCCATAATAGTGTCAAAAGGAGCAATGTGGCATATAAGGGCAAAACAGATGATGAGAGAAAACAGCGATGCCTTAGGTGAGCAGGAAGGACAGAAGTGGACAGTGAGGCTATTACAGATGCCTGGAGAGAGCTTTATAACTGGCTGCTGAATGAGGAGTTTGATTGGAACAAGGAAGGTTTGGAGTCAGCTGATCCAGTGTTTGGCCCCTGGCCTTTGATTGATGCAGATACTCTGAGCAGGGATATCGGCAGGATGCAGTTGAGGAAGGCAGCAGGTGTGTCTCGGTTGACTGTTGAGATAATGAAGATTTTGAGAGATATCGGAGTGGGTTTAGCTACTGATTTGATAAATTCAACTGCATAGAAGTGTGTTATTTCAGATGAATGGCTGAAAAGCATGACTGTAAATGTGTATAAGGGGAAGGGGTGATGCCTTGGAAAGAGGAAATTAAAGTTGCATAAGACTTTTGGATCAAATAATGAAGGTAATGAAGAATCCTAGAGGGTATGATAAGGGAAGCAGTGAATGATGAGATGCAGTTTCGATTTATGCCAGACAAAGGGACTGCTGATGCAATATTCACTGTCCAACACCTTCAGGAAAAATACACAGGAAAGAAGAGAGAGCTGTACTTTGTATTTGTTGATTTGGAGATGGCCTTTGACAGAGTTTCTAGGGAGGTGGTGAAGTGGGTAATGTGAAAGCTTGGGATCAAAGAGTAGCTGGGTAGAGTGGTTATGGCAATGTAAAAGAGGGCTTTCACCTTGGTGAGAGTGAACGGAGGTTTGAATGACGATCTATCTATGAATAATGTCATGCATCAGGGGTTACATTTAAGCCCATCATGGTGCTTGAAGCTCTCTCACATTCCAGAATTGGACTTCCATGGGATTGTATGCTGATGACTTGGTACTGATTGTTGAGAATGAGAGGGAGGAGGAGGAAAGATTTAGGAAGTGGAGAGATGGAATGGAATACAAGGGTCTGAGAGTAAATGAAGATAAAATAAAAGTGACAATATCTAGGGCTGGTGGCAGTACTGTCAAAGAAGAGGGAATGTGGCCATGTGCAGTTTGCCACAAATGTGGGAAGTAGCTCCATAATGTGCAGTATTTGTGATAAGTGGGTGCATAAGAGATGTACTGGTAGGCTTCAAAATAATGCTGATTTCGTGTGCATGTACATGGGGGAGCATTCAGCGACTGAGAGGTTGAAAAGGACTGACCTTACTGCAGAGTGCATTAAGTGTATGGAGTTGTGTTATTTGGGGGACATGTAATGTGCTGGAGGTGGGGTTGGAGCTAGCTCTGTGGCTGGGATAAGGAGTGGTTGTAAGAAGTTCGAGGAGCTGTTGTCTCTCCAGACATTTGGAGGGCTCTCCCTCCATGTTCAGGGGTCCTAGTTTGCAGCATGTGTTAGGAATGTAAGGGCGTTTCCAGACAGAGCGGGCAGGTGGGGGTAAGTGAGAATGGGGGTGGGCTGAAGCACTAGATGTGAGGCTGCCCTGCAGTTGGCAGGTGTTGCCAAGGTAACATCAAAAGGCCACCCTCTGCAATTGCAAGTGGAATAATAACTAGTGCTAAAAATCAGAGATGGCATTCTTATGAAAGTCACACCTGCTGGAAAACAGTATGCTGATGTGCAAACTGCTTCCTAAAAGAAAGACATTTTGCCCTAGAGAGAGCTTAAGCCATAGAAAAGGGGGGGGGAAAAAAAGTGATCAATTACTACCCATCAAGAGCCAGATGCCCTGAGTGTGCCTTTGGAATTATGGCAAAAATTGAGAATAATGAATAAAACCACAATTAAAACCATAGACATTTGTTCATTAAATAGTACAGACCATTGATGCTGCATTCACCCTACAGTACTACATGATTATTAATGAAGGATAGGGTGCAATAGTGAGTCCTGTAGATGTGGAAGAAAATCTTGGCAATTTGCAGTTTTCTAACTCAATAGAAAAAAGGTACACAAGAATGGCAAAAAATGTGAAACACTTTGAGAATACAGTGAAATCTCCTAAATCAAGCATTTCTTATCAGCTAATTCATAATATGCAGCAATGTCATTCAACAGCTTGCAATATCAGTAGCTTGCAAAAATTATTGGTAATTAGCAACTGCAACACTGAAAGTGAAGGTTTTCCATGTTTTGAACATCTGTTGTTTGCACAAATGGTGGTTTCTTAATAAGAAAAGTTGTATAAAAATGAGATTCTCCTCTTTGTATCAAGTAGGCTAATTCTGAAGCATACAAAGATCTGGGATGAGTTGCCAAACGATGCCAGATCAGTTACCACCAGTAGTGTTTACTTATTTTGTCTTGTCCATGGTTTTCAACATTGATGGAGCTTTGGTTGAATGTAAAGATCATTGTTCTTGATAACCATAATTGTGGAAAAGTGGTTTCCACTGGGATATTATCTCGGCTTACCTTCCTACGTGGATGTGGGCCAGATAAAATTTACCAAGCAAAGCCTTTACTAACTTATTTTCAGCTCCTTTTGCACAAAGTTTTACCTCTTTAGCCTTGCTCATAGGCTCAGGAGCAGCCTGGTGTGTTTTTGACTGCTTTGGCAACTTTCTAACACCAGTAACTCTGAGAAACACAAAATACAGTAATCCCTCAATTACCCGACATAACAGAGCCAAAGGCACATCCAGATAGGGGCAAAGTTCACATACGGAGCAATATCCTCGACTGTACCCATACCCTACTTGTACCCGACCCAGTACCCTAACCCAACCTATATACACAGTAACCCTCCTAATTTTGGCAGTGATCTGCAGTCTTTCAGCTCTTGTTAGACATCAAAACACATATTGGAATATGCAACATAATCCTAAACACTAAGAAGACAATGTATAAACAACAAAACACCACAAAAACCCTACCTATATGCACAGCTTCCCTCCTAATTTTTGCAGTGTTCTGCAGTCTTTCGGCTGTTTTTAGACATCAAAACACACATTGGAATATGCAATATAACCCTAAACATTAAGAAAACAATGCATAAACAATAAAAATTATACAAAAATCCACAGTACTTACCACCCAGTGAACTGCAGACAGGTGTCGTAACCCGCAAAGCTCCAGCAGGTGTACCCGTATCACATATGGTCTAGTTGCTAACACTGTAACTTAGCAAAGATCAAAGAACTCCTCCTCCTCCTCCTCCACCTGCTGAAGCCAGCTGATGAGCTGACCAACTCCATGCAGAAAGTGTGAAGTTGGCCAGCCCACGTCAGCCTTGCTCAATATCTCATGCTTCTTTTCCAGAGCCAAAACCCTCCTCTTTCATTTCTTGGGTGGTGGTGGGGCCATAACACAAGAATACCACAGAGGAAGATTAAGGCCTGCAGAAGGTAGGGAACTACCACAAATGCAACAATGGAAGCCGCCATTGTTTTACCTCGGCTAAATACGCCCACATGTGAGATGAAGGAGAAACTGAGTTGCGGTATCGCTGGGGAGTGTATAGCACTCCCATGTCTCTACCCATGCTTGGTTATGAGCATACAAGCAAAAAGCAGCACACTGACTTACGAGCGAAGGCTCCTTTTCACTTGTCCAGGCAAATGTTGCAACATGGCAGAAATACTGGGTTCCTGTACATCATGAGCATAAGGAGTGCCAGAGTAATCCGAATGGCAATGCGACTTTGACCTTTCAGTAAGGAGACGGATGGCCATGTGTGGCCGGGAGTTTCCGACTAATCTGGCCAGCCCGGGTATTTTGACCCTTCGGTTGAGAGCCAGAGAGCCATTCTAACTCAGCTTGTGGGTAACGGTCTGTATTACTCACACACTGATGGCAGTTCCTGAGTACACTGGGCACCCAAGGAACTTTTACCATTTGTTTGGGAGCCGGACAGGCATTCGTGCTCAGCTTGTAACAGGCTTATGGTCTGTAATACTCGCATGCTGCTGGTATGTAACTGGTGACTGGGGGGGGACTGGGGGACTCTGACCATTCGGTAGGCAGCTGGACAGCCTTGTTTCCTTTGTTTGTGGGTTACGGTCTATTACCTGCACAAGGACAGACAGGTTGGTAAGCCTCCACAAAGGACTTTTTTGTCTATGTAGGCTGGCTGGCCAGCCGCCAATCCTGGAACTTTTATGTCCGAGTACTGACAAATACAATAAATATGGATACAGACCTAACAGAGCCAAGGCCTAACGTCCGCATACGGAGAACGACTGGATATGGAGCATCCGAATAACTAAGTGATTACTTAACAGTATCTTCAAAATACCTGGTGAAAACACAAGCTTTTACCTCAGTTAGCCCTGGGCAAGGAAGACAAACAAACATTTTCAATAAACACTTCTACATAACAAAGTATACAGTAGGGGTAACGAAAATATTCTTTCATGAGCAACGTGCAACACAACATACGCACCCTACGCAGGTTTTGTTACTGACTGTAGGTGAGTTCAGGTAGCTATGGGTGAAAATAAGTAAAAATGCATTTTTTGGTCAAAAATTTGTCTGAAATCTCCCCTTAAAGCATTTTATTTATTCATCAACCAATCATGTATCACAGCAGGTGATGAGATGTATTTTTAGATGAATCTGCAGTCGGCCAAAAGAAGGTCTATCAGTGTTACTTTTTTTTTTTTTTAATGCAAGGAAGAAGGAACCAAAGGCCACAGGCCTGCATACTGTTCCTTCCAAGAAAAAGCAAAAACAATACAAAAGAGAGCCAAATTCAAGACCCATTCGTTTCGAGATGCCTGGACACACTGCGTTTGAAAGACTGGAGATCATACGAAGTAGGAAATACAGACAGAGGAAGACAGTTCCAGAGTTGACCAGTTGCATAAATGAAGGACTGGGAGTAACGGTTAACTCTTGCATTAGAGAGTTGGACAGAAAAGGGATGAGAGTTTGTTGCTAGACGGGTACTACAGGCCCGTCGTAGAGGTGGAGGGATGCAAGCAGACAGTTCAGAGGAACAGTGACCATTGAAGTAGCAATAGAAGAGAGATAAAGATGCAACAGTGCGGCGAAGAGACAAAGGTTGAAGGGAATCAGTAAGAGGAGGAGAGTTAATGAGACAAAAAGCCTTTGACTCCACCCTATTGAGAAGAGCTGCATGTGGGGAGCCTCCCCACACATGAGAGTTGTACTCCATACACGGGCGAATAAAACCCGTGTACAAGGTCAACAACTGTGCAGGGGTAAAGAAAGTTCGGAATCGGCTTAGCAAACCTAATCTCTTGGAAGCAGATTTCACAAGAGATGTAATATGTTCTTTCCAAGACAAATCCCGAAAGAATGAAACCCCAAGCATGTTCAAGGATGATGCAGGACATAACTGTTCATTATTAAACATTAGCACCCAAATATAGCACAACTGAACAATTAATGAGGGCAAAAAGCACCAGTAAATGAACACAGCACCCCCTATTTTGCTGCTACCAACAGTCTGGTTTGTCAGCATTATAATTTGGTGATTACACATGAGTGAGAGAAGAGTTCCGGACAAATGTGGAAGCCTGCTTGGAAAAGTTTGAAAGGAATGAGAGAGTGTTTCTGATTGGAGATATGAATGGAAAAGTAGGAAATGAGAAGGTGGATAGAGTGGTTGGTGAGTGGGATGTGCCTGCAGAGATGGATGAGAATGGCAGTGGTTTAGTGGACATTTGTGCCAGGAGGGGGTTAAGTGTTATCTAATACCCTCTTCAGGCACAAAATGATCCATAGGTATACATGGCGAGTTGTGAGAAGAGTGGACGGTGGAATGAATGAACGGAAGGCAATGACTGACTATGTGTGTGTGGATGAAAGGATGAGATGTGTAATGGATGCAAGAGTATATCAAGGTTGGGGAAGTGGACTTTCTGACCACCACTTGGTGGTGGCCAGAATCAGAATCCAAACAAGATGGAGGAAGAGAAGAAGGGAAGGACAGGAAGAAGTATTTGTTACAAGGAGGGTAGAAAAGTTACAAGAGGATGGAATAATGGCTGAATATAAAAGGGAAGTGGAGGAGCGACTGGGTGAATATAGATTGGAGCAGATGGGGGACGTGGAAGGTGTGTGCAAGATATTCACAGAAGAAATCTGTGCAGCATGTGAGGTGGTGTGTGGGGTGAAGAGAAGACGAAAGGGGGTTCAGGGAACAGCATGGTGGACCGAAGAGGTGAGAGAGGCTGTGGCACAAAAGAAGAAAGCATATAATGAGTGGACGAGGAACAGGGGCGCTGAAGAAGCTGAGAGACGGATGAAAGAGTTATATGTAGAGAGGAGGAGAGAGGTGAAAAGATTAGTAAGAGAGAGTAAGAAGAAAGTGGATGAGGAATTTGGAAGGAATTTGAGTGCAAAGTGGAGGGAATGTAAGAAAATGTTCTGGAAGGAGGTAAAGAGAGATAGACAGGGTGCCAACAAAGTCAGTGGGGGTGTGAAAGATAAAAATGGTAGATTACTAGTGGAGAAGGGAGAAAAAGTAAAAAGATGGAGAGAACACTTTAATGAACTGTTGAACATAGAGAATGAAAGTAATGCAAGTATAAGTGGCTGGGGAATGGCAGGGAGGAGGGTTGTGAGAAGAGAGGAAGAAATCAGTAGGATGGAAATGGTGGAAGCAATGAAGAAAGTTAAAATGGGGAAAGCCCCAGGAATTGATGGAGTGTGTGGTGAAATGCTGAAGCATGGGGGAGAGATAGTAATAGAATGGATGTGGAAGGTGTGCAGATTGGCGTGGGAGGAGGGTAGAATCCCAGAGGATTGGAAGTCAGGTATAATTATTCCTCTGTACAAAGGAAAAGGGGAAAAAGCAGTGTGTGATAATCATAGGGGCATTTGCCTTCTCAGTGTAATAGGAAAAGTATATGGTAGGATACTTATTGACAGAGTTAGGGAAATAACAGAGGAATTAGTTGGAGAAGAAGAGGGAGGTTTTAGGAAGGGAGGATGTTGTGTAGACCAGATATTCTTAGATCCTTAGTGGAAAAGTTTGTAGAGAAAGGAAAGAAGTTGTATGCAGCCTTCATGGATCTGAAGAAAGCATATGACAGGGTGGATAGACAAGGATTGTGGAAAGTATTAAGAATATATGGAGTGGATGGGAAGTTCCTGAAGTCTGTGGAGAGTATGTATGAGGGTGCTAAGGCTGCAGTGCGTGTGGATGGCAAACTGAGTGAATCTTTCCATTTGAAGGTTGGATTGAAACAAGGATGTGTCATGTCTCCATGGTTGTTCAATCTGTACATGGATGGAGTTATAAAAGAGATACAAGGTCGGGCAGTGGATGTTGGAGTGGACCTAGTGAGAGAGAGCAGTGTTTGGAAACTCCCTGTACTGTTGTTTGCAGATGATACAGTGTTGTTGGGCGAAGACAAAGGGGAGCTGCAAGGCTTGGTAGATGAGTTTGGGAGAGTGTGTAAGAAACGGAATCTAAAGGTGAATGTAGGGAAGAGTAAAGTGATGGTCTTCGAGAGAAGTGAAGCCAGTGAATGTACAGTGAGATTGGATGGGGAGGATATGGAATAAAGTGAGTGCATTTAAGTACTTGGGTAGTGTGATGAGTAAGGATGGAAGTCTGGAGGGTGAGGTGCTTGAAAGGGTACAGCAGGGAAGGAAGGTTGCTGGTTCATTGAAAGCAGTGATAAGAAACAGGGATGTGAGCATGGAAGTGAAAAAGTTGTTACATGACAGTATTGTGATACCAGCTCTAACATATGGAAGTGAAGCTTGGACCCTGTTGGAAGGACAGAAGTCAAGAGTGAGAGCAGTGGAAATGAGTTATTTGAGAGGAGCATGTGCTTGAAGGAAGGTTGCTGGTTCACTGAAAGCAGTGATAAGAAACAGGGAGGTGAGCATGGAAGTGAAAAAGTTGTTACATGACAGTATTGTGATGCCAACTCTAACATATGGAAGTGAAGCCTGGACCCTGTTGGATGGACAGAAGTCAAGAGTGAGAGCAGTGGAAATGAGTTATTTGAGAGGAGCATGTGGAGTCACATGGAGAGACAGACTAACAAATGAGGAAGTGAAGGAGAGTTGTGGTGTGGTTGTGGACGTGATAGGAAGTGTTGGGAGAAACACGTTAAGGTGGTTTGGGCATGTGGAGAGGATGGAAAGTGAAAAACTGATGAGGAGAGTGTATGTGAGTGAGGTGGAGGGGGCGAGAGGGAGGGGGAGGCCGAGGATGAGATGGAGGGATGGAGTGCGGAAGTACATGAGAGATGGGGGTGTGAGTGGGGAACGGGGTAGTGAAATGGCGGGGGACAGAGCGACATGGAGGCGATTTGTTTGTGGCCACCCCGTGCGGGATTGAGGCGTCTGGCGATAGATAGATAGATTACACATGTAGAGAAGAGGATTAAGATGTAAATCTTCAGTAGCTCAAATAGTCAGGTAAGAATCTTACAGTATTGTTCATTTCCATTAAATGCTTTACTAATTTAATTTCCAGGTTGTTACAGTTCACTGATGACCAGTTTAATGTTAGTTTGGGAGCAAGGGGCAATTTTTCCGAAATGTCAGACTCAAAATTAATTTCTCCCATTAGATTAGCTATTTCTAAATCGCGAAATTCTCAAATTGCAGCTTTTTTTGTTTTCTATGCAACGAAGAATAAACCAAAGGCCACAGGCCTGCAAATTGCTCCTTTTCTATGCATGGAAGAACAAACCAAAGGCCACGGGCCTGCACATTGCTCCTTCGAAGAAAAACAAAAACAAGATAACAAAGAATCAAATTCAAGATTCATTCATTTTGAGATACCGGGACACGCTACATTTGAAAGACTGGAGATTGTGGGGAGTAGGAAAAATAGACTGAGGTAGACAGTTCCACAGTTGACCCGTTGCATACGTGAAGGACTGGGAGTAAGGGTTAACTTTTGCATTACAGAGCTGGACAGAAATGGGATGAAAGTTTGTTGCTAGGCGGGTGCAACGTTCCCACCGTAGTGGTGGAGGGGTGCAAGCAGACAGTTCAGAGGAGCAGTGAACATTGAAGTAGCGACAGAAAGGAGATAAAGATGCAACAGTGTGCCGAAGAGACAGAGGTTGAAGGAAGCCAGTAAGAGGTGGAGAGTTAATGAGACGAAAAGCCTTTGACTCCACCCTACTGAGAAGAGCTGTGTGGGGAGCTGTCCCATACATGACAGCTGTACTCTACATAGGGGAAAATAAAACCAGTGTATAGAGTCAACAACTGTGCAAGGGTAAAGAAGGTGCGGACTTGGCTTAGCACATCCAATCTCTTGGAAGCAGATTTTACAAGGGAGGTAATATGTTCTTTCCAAGATAAATCCATAGAATGAAACCCCAAGTATGTTTAAAGATGATGCAGGATTGAGCTGGATATTATTTAACATTAGCGGGTACTCCTATGGAAGATTTTGACGAAGTGATGGATGAAAGAACTGAGTTTCTGATGCATTAAAAATAACAAGGTTATTTCTACCCCAGTGAGAGATATGAGCCAAGTCAGACTTTAGGTGTGCCAAAACCTCATCCCTTGTTTGTTGAAGCAACTGCTGAGATGGACGCTGTGGGAAGTGAATGGAAAGGTGAAGGGTGGTCGTCAGTGTATGAGTGAACAGGGTTAGATGTACAGCTTAGGTCATTGATGAATAATAGGAAGAGAGTTGGTGATAGGACAAAGCCCTGGGGAATACCACTACTGATAGCTCTGGAAGAACAGTGGCCATCTACAGCAGAAGCTATAGAACGACCACAAAGAAAGCTAGAGATGAAGGCACGGATAGAAGGATACAAACTGTAAGAGGGCGGTTTGGAAATTGAAGATTTATGCCAGATTCGATCGAAAGCATTTTTTTTTTTTTTTTTTTTTTTATGCATGGAAGAAGGAACCAAAGGCCACGGGCCTGCATACTGCTCCTTCCAAGAAAAAACAAAAACAGTACAAAAGAGAGCCAAATTCAAGATCCGTTCAATTCGAGATGCCTGGACACACTGCGTTTGAAAGACTGGAGATCATAGGAAGTAGGAAATACAGACAGAGGAAGACAGTTCCAGAGTTGACCAGTTGCATAAATAAAAGACTGGGAGTAACGGTTAACTCTTGCATTAGAGAGTTGGACAGAAAAGGGATGAGAGTTTGTTGCTAGACGGGTACTACGTGCCCGTCGTAGAGGTGGAGGGATGCAAGCAGACAGTTCAGAGGAACAGTGACCATTGAAGTAGCGATAGAAGAGAGATAAAGATGCAACAGTGCGGCGAAGAGACAATGGTTGAAGGGAATCAGTAAGAGGAGGAGAGTTAATGAGACGAAAAGCCTTTGACTCCACCCTATTGAGAAGAGCTGCATGTGGAGAGCCTCCCCACGCATGAGAGTTGTACTCCATACACGGGCGAATAAAACCCGTGTACAAGGTCAACAACTGTGCAGGGGTAAAGAAAGTACGGAATCGGCTTAGCACACCTAATCTCTTGGAAGCAGATTTCACAAGAGATGTAATATGTTCTTTCCAAGACAAATCCTGAGAGAATGAAACCCCAAGCATGTTCAAGGATGATGCAGGACATAACTGTTCATTATTAAACACTAGTGGGTAATCCTGAGGAAGATTTTGTCGGGTTGATAAGTGTAAAAACTGAGTTTTTGATGCACTGAAAATAACAAGATTATTTTTACCCCAGTCAGAGATACGAGCCAAATCAGACATTAGGTGTGCCATAGCCTCATCCCTCTTTTGTTGAAGCAACTGCTGAGATGGACGTTGCGGGAACCGAATGGAAAGGTGAAGGGTGGAATCATCAGCATATGAGTGGATAGGGTTAGATGTACAGCTTAGAAGGTCATTGATGAATAAAAGGAAGAGAGTAGGTGATAGGACAGAACCCTGAGGAACACCACTGTTGATAGGTCTAGGAGAGGAACGATGGCCGTCTACAACAGCAGCTATAGAACGACCAGAAAGGAAGCTAGAGATGAAGGCACTGATAGAAGGATAGAAACCGTAGGAGGGCAGTTTGGAAATTAAAGATTTATGCCAGACTCGATCGAAAGCCTTTGAGATGTCAAGTGCAATGACAAAGCTTTCGCCAAAGTCCCGAAGGGAGGATGACCAAGAGTCTGAAAGGCAGGTGAGAAGATCGCCAGTGGAGCGTCCCTGACGGAACCCATACTGATGATCAGAAAGAAGGCTGTGACAGGAAAGGTGCTTTAAAATTTTTCTGTTAAGAATTGACTCGAAAACTTTTGATACGCAGGATGTTAAAGCAATTGGACGATAGTTAGAGGGTTGGGAATGGTCACCCTTCTTTGGGACTGGCTGAATGAGAGCAAACTTCCAGCAAGAAGGAAAGGTACAAGTTGAGAGACAAAGGCGAAAGAGTTTACCTAGGCAGGGTGTAAGCACAGAAGCACAGTTTTTGAGGACAACAGGAGGGACTCCATCAGGACCGTATGCCTTTTTAGTATTGAGGCCAGTAATGGCAGAGAACACATCAGCTGAAGAAATTTTAATATCAGACAATAGGAAGTCAGAGGGGGGAAGTGATGGAGGAATAGCACCGGAATCGTCTAAGGTGGAATTGGAGGAGAAAGTCTGAGCAAAGAGATCTGCTTTATCAGTAGAAGAAATAGCTACAGAGCCATCAGAGTAGAAAAGAGGAGGGAAGGATGATGAGGTAAAGTTGTTAGAAAGGTTTTTGGCAAGGTGCCAGAAGGAGCGAGAAGAGTTCGAGTTGGAGAGTTGGGAACATTTAGCACGGATAAAATTGTTTTTAGCAGAGCGAAGAACAGACTTAGCACGATTCCGGGCAGAAATATATAAAAGGTGTGATTCAGGGGTGGGTTGGCTCCGGTACCTCTTATAGGCCCTCTCCTTGTTGCGGACAGCATTAGAACAAGCGTGATTAAACCAAGGCTTTCTTGCATTAGTCAGAGGATATGAGAAAGGAATGTATGCTTCCATGCCCGAGAGAATAACCTCCGTAACGCGCAAGGCACACTCAGATGGCTCCCGGCCATGGAAGCAATAATCATTCCATGGAAAATCAAAGAAGTACTGCCTGAGGGCCTCCCAATCTGCAGCTCCAAAGTGCCACAGGCGGCGTTTCTTTGGAGGGTCCACAGGCTGTACTGGAGCAATAGGACAGGTTAAGGTAATAAGGTTATGATCGGAGGAGCCCAACGGAGAGAAAAGATTAACAGTGTAAGCAGAAGGATTAGTTGTTAGGAAAAGGTCAAGTATGTTGGAACTCTCTCCAAGGCGGTCAGGGATACGGGTAGGGTGCTGTACAAGCTGCTCTAGGTCATTAAGGATAGAAAAGATGTAGGCTTGTTCACCAGGTGAATCAGTTAAGTGCAATGGCAAAGCTTTCACCAAAGTCCTGAAAGGAGTATGACCAAGAGTGTGAAAGGTATGTGAGAAGATCACCAGTGAAGCGTCCCTGGCGGAACCCATACTGACAATCAGAAAGAAGGTTGTGATACGAAAGATGCTTTAAAAAAAATTTGTAAAGAATAGACTCAAAAACTTTTGAAATACAAGATGTTAAAGCACTGGGCAATAGGCAGAGGGCTGAGAATGGTCACCCTTCTTTGGGACAGGCTGAGTGAGAGCAAACTTCCAGCAAGAAGGAAAGGTGCAAGTTGACAAGTTTACCTGGGCAAGATGTATGCATGGAAGCACGGTTTTTAAGGACAACAGGAGGGACCCCATCAGGCCCATATGCCTTGGTAGTAATGAGGCCAGTGAAGGCAGAAAATACTTCAATTGAAGAAATTTTAATGTCAGCCATGAGAAAGTCAGACAGGGGAAGAAATGGAGGGACAGCACTAGAATCATCTATTGTGGAACTGGAGAAGAAAGTTTGAGCGAAGAGTTCTGCTTTATCAGTAGAAGAAATAGCTACAATAAGAGTGGAAAAGTAGAGGGAAGGATGATGAGGTAAAGTTGTTAGAAAGGTTTTTGGCAAGGTGCCAGAAGAAGCGGGAAGAATTCGAATTGGAGAGTTCAGATCGTTTAGTATGGATGAAATTATTTTTGGCAAAGTGAAGAACAGACTTAGCACAATTCAAGGCAGAAACATAAAAAAGATGAGATTTAGGGATGGATTGGCTCCGGCACCTTTTGTACACTTTCTCCTTGCCATGGACAGCATTAGAACAAGTGTGATTAAACCAAGGCTTTTTTGCATTAGTCAGAGGATATGAGAAAGGAATGTAAGCTTCTATGGACGAGAGAATAACCTCTGTAACGCGCATGGCACACTCAAATGGCTCTCGGCCATGGAAGCTATAATCATTCCCGGGAAAATCAAAGAAGTACTGCCTGAGGTCCTCCCAGTCAGCAGCTCCAAAGTGCCACGACCAATGTTTCTTTGGTGGGTCACAGGCCGTACTGGGGCTATAGGACAAGTTAAGGTAATAAGGTTGTGATCAGAGGGGCCCAATAGAGAGGAAAGATATACAGCATAAGCAGAAGGATTAGTTGTAAGGAAGAGGTCAAGTATGTTGGCACTCTCTCCATGGTGGTCAGGGATATGGGTAGGGTGCTGTACAAGCTGCTCTAGGTCATTAGCGATAGAAAAGACATAGGCTTGTTCACCAGGGGGTGTGTGTCCAGTTTCACAAGACCGTGATTTAGGTGTTTCCACGATACTTCTTTTTCAGATGAAAAGAATGATAAAAAATTAAGTACCTTAGCAAAATTACATAACCTTTGGCTGAATTACATATAGCTAGTGCTATGCAGTACTTCAATTATATTCTTGGTGCAATTTTCAGCAAAATATCTTCATTACCTTTAACAGTGACTTAACTATAAAACTTGATTTATATTGTAACAGATATTCATCCATAAAAGGACTACCATCAGATAAGCATGTATGTACTGTATACACTATATCAAATACTGTAACTACCTGCAGCTCCTCCTTAATATTCTTTTCCTCCAATCCCCTTCTATTGCTGTGGAATAAATACTCTGCCACTGTGCATCATATGGGATACATACCACATAGATAGTGAAACCTCAATAATAAGCTTCCACATGACCATCCTTTCCTCATGGGTTATGCAAATAAAGTTAACTGTCAACTCTGCCCGTATGAACTTGCATGGGCATGCGTTTGTGCCCACTTGCAATTGCTGGTACTGCAGCCATGCATATGAGTCATGAGTTACAAAACCTCCTATCTCAACCTGCTCTTGCTTGCCCCTGCCTGCCCACTCTCAGACCAAATGCACCCTAATGCTGTATGGTAATGAGATCTGGGCAGTAAATGAAGAGGATATTCATGGGCTCAACCACACAGAGGTGATAATGACTGGATGGATGTGTGGTATGACCCTGAATGACAGGCTTGGAGGAGTTAGGATTGTGAATGAATAATTGTTTACAGGTACGATGGAACTTAAATGTAGCCTATGTGTACTAGTGTTGTCACAGAAGAGGTAGACAGATGTTGTTTCTGCATGTGGAGAGGAAGGAGGGTGACAACTGGGCACAAAGAGTGAGAGGTGTGAATAATGAGGGTAGGGTTGCATGAGGCAGACTGAAAAAGACCTGGGATGAGGTCCTTGGGTGTGACCTCAGGAATAAGGGACTGAATAGGGATGCTGCTAGAGCCTGAGCAGCATGGCAAGCCACTACTGTAGTAGGTGACCAAAGCCAACACATGCAAATATTTTGGAGCCTTTATAAATGAAACAAAATGAAGAGTGAAAGGAGATTTTCATCCTTTTGCAGCATATAGTAAACCCTCACTATACCAAAAACCATTAACCCAGACTTCAGCTATAATGGCCTCTGTGAGCCAAGTGAAGTACAGTAAACTCTCAGTCGTCTGAAGTATAGTGGTGAAGGAGATGCCGGAAGCTGACATAGCGTGAGACAATGATGAAGTACACGCAAAAAAAAAAACATCAAAGCATAAAACCCTAAGCCTACAGTATGTTGTATAGCTGTTCAAACACAGAAAAACAACCTTAAATACTGTACTCATAATAAGCATGATAAAATATCATGGTTGTACATGGAGGTCCCGATGTTATGAGTATGATGGAGTATATAACCTACAGGAAAAAGGGGGGCCAGTGTTTGCCCACCACCAGCTTATACCTATAATGTTATGTTAACCAATGTCAAACAATAAAGTATTGTTAAAACACATAAGCAGGTCTGATACTGTATATGTCCACAGTAACCAGTTTATGCGGTCATTTGTTAAACCAATAGCTATCACATCTTCTGCTGGTACAGTATTTGAAATTGCAATGAATAAGCACATTGTTGAACATCTTGAATCCAACAACTTTATTAATGATAAACAGTATGGTTTTTGCCACAAAAGATCCACCACTGATATACTCGATCTCCTGACTCACACCATCCACCAGTCAACTGACCTGAAACTCATGCAGTACTCCTTGATAATTCTAAAGCTTCTGATGGAGTGTGGCACTGTTCCCTCTTATCCAAACTCCCTTGCTATAGACTAAAGTCTTTTGTTCCTCTGATTTCCTCATATCTCAGTGACAGAAAGATAAATGTAGATGATGTATATTCCAATTTCCACTCAATTAACACCAACGTGCCACAAGGATCAGTTCTGGCTCAAACCCTATTCCAAATTCATATTAATGATCTCTAATCTGTCACCCATAATCCCATCCATTCATATGCATATGACTTGACACCTCACAGTTCATTCACACTTAAACACCTACTCACAAAGTTTAATATCTCTAACGCACAACATCATCATCATCATCTTCGTTTTTCATCCCTCTGTTCCCATATTCAAACTGGGGTTGGACGTGCGATGACTTTTCTCCACTGCTTCCTATCCTGGATTAAATCTTCTCCAATACCCAGTCTTTCCATATCTTGCGTTACAACACTTTTCCAGGTCTTCTTAGGTCTTCCTGGCGGTCGACGTCCCACCACTTCCAGTTCCTCTGCTATTCTCACACAGCTCCCTTCCTTACTCCTCTTCACATGACCAAACCATCTAAGCCGCTTCTGCCTCAAGGTGATGTCAAGATCCTTCACCCCACATCTTCTGGCTATCTCCTCACTCAAAACTCTGTTCTCCCATCTCACTCCCTCCATGTATCTTAACATTCTACGATCAGTACTCCTCAGAACATTCATCAGTCTATCTGTCGAAGCCCATGTTTCAGCACCATATATCAATACTGGTCTAATGCAGGCCTCATATAATTTACTTCTGTGTCTCAGTGGTATGTGTTTGTTGACCAGTAGGCTAGCTATTTCCTTCCACTTTAACCATGCTGATGTCACTCTTGTTCTGACTGATCTCTCCACCCCTGTTTGGCAGTCCAATATATCTCCTAGACAGCAGAACTGCTGTACTTCCTGTAGTGTGACCCCATTCACCTCTAGCGCATCCTCCGCTTCATCTCCCTT
This sequence comes from Birgus latro, assembly GCA_018397915.1. Taxonomy (NCBI): domain Eukaryota; kingdom Metazoa; phylum Arthropoda; class Malacostraca; order Decapoda; family Coenobitidae; genus Birgus; species Birgus latro. Next base: position 16,952 of record JAGKTI010006451.1, read on the forward strand.
CGCCTCTCTTCTTATGCAGGCTGGGCAGCGGAAATTTTGCACTCCTCTCAAATTCTGCAGACCTAAACACCTTCTGTGTCTCAGTGTTATGTGTTTGTTGACCGGTAGGCTAGCTATTTCCTTCCACTTTAACCATGCTGACGCCACTCTTGTTCTGACTGATCTCTCCACCCCTGTTTCGCAGTCCAATACATCTCCTAGATAGCAAAACTGCTGCACTTCCTGTAGTGTGCCCCCATTCACCTCTAACGCATCCTCTGCTTCATCTCCCTCCGCCTCTCTTCTTATGCAGGCTGGGCAGTGGAAATTTTGCACTCCTCTCAAATTCTGCAGACCTGAACACCTTCTATGGCACCACTGCACAACACTGAGTTCACTCCTACTCCTCTGCCACAACATCCACATGGCCATTTTCCTGACTGAATTCTTTCTACTGGTTTCTTGCCTGTCACCATTACCTTTGTCTTATCCATATTTATTTTCAATCCCCTCTTCTCCATTCCATTTTTCCATCTATTAAGCATTTCCACCACTTCTTCCTTAGTCTCCGCTGTCAGCACTAGGTCATCAGCATACAGCAACTCCCATGGGCCTTCCCCACTACATTCCCATATTGCCTCCTCCATTACTAAGTTAAACAGCAATGGACTGAGTGCTGACCCTTGATGTACCCCAACTCATATTCCAAAATTTCCTGATGTTCTTGCTACTGTCTTGACTTTTGATCTTGTATCAATATAGAGAGACATGACAGCTGCAATGAGTCTCTCAGGTACATTCTGTCTTCTCAAGGCCCACTCTGTAACTCTCCTTGGTACTCTATCAAAAACTTTTTCCAAGTCCACAAACACATGGTACAAGCATTTCCTCCTCTGTTGAAACTTTTCCTGCAACTGTCTCATGATGAATAATGGATCTATTGTGGATTTACCTGCACAAAATCCAAACTGTCAGTTATCTATCTTCACTATCTGCTTCAGCCTTCCTTCCAGCATCTTTTAAAATATCTTCATTCCATGCTCCAACAGTCTGACTCCTTGGTACTTTCTAAACAGTAGGGCATCTCCTTTGCCTTTATAAATTGGCATTGTCCAGCTATCTCTCCAGTCCTTGGGTGGCTGTTCTCCTACTAAGATGTTATTAAAAATCCTTGTCAATTCTTTTACACCAGTACTTCCAGCCTTTTTTATCAGATCAGCTGTTATACCTGTTGGGCCTGGAGCTTTCCCGGCCTTCATTTCCTTTAAGATTATCTCCACTTCAGCTTCTGTTATCATTGCAACTGGCCCTTCAACTTTTCCCATCTCTTCTATCTCATAATTATTTTCTTCATTTAACAGTTTCTCAAAGTACCTCATCCACATTTCCAGTATTTCTGCCTCATCAGTTTTTATTTCCCCATTTTCATCCCTTACAAACTTAGCTCCCACCACGTCTATCCTCTCCTGCCTCATCTGTCTTGCAGTTTTAAACATTTTTGTCCGTCCTTGTACAGTCTCCAGATCTCTACTCCAACTTTCCCATGTCATCCTTTTTGCTCTGGCCATTTCTCTCTTTGCCTGTATTTTCTTTTCATTATATTCTCTTCTGTCTTCTTCCCTTCTAGTTCTCTGCCATACTTTAAATGCTCTTTTCTTCTCACTATCGCCTGCTTCACCTCCTCATACCACCACCACGTCTCTTTTTCTTTTCTCCTGTGGCCTGTTGTTTCTCCACAGACTTCCGTTGCAGACTCTGTTCTATTATCCCTGAAGTGTTTCCAATTGCCTCTCTGTCTCTCATTTCTTCTCTTAAAACTCTCTTCAAATTGTAGTCTTATCTCTTCATCCTTCAACTTCCACTCCTTTACTTTTTTAACACCCTTCCACTTCTTTCTTCCTTTCATATTTTCCACTCTCAAATCCATAGCTAAGAGACTATGTTGTGGTAGACATGCTTCACCTGGTATAACTTTACAATCTTTCACTTTAATATCTTGCTCCTTTCTATCTATCTATCTATTGCCAGATGCCTCAATCCCGCACGGGGTGGCCACAAACAAATCGCCTCCATGTCGCTCTGTCCCCCGCCATTTCACTATCCCACTCCCAACTCACACCCCCCTCTCTCATATACCTCTCCACTCCATCCCTCCATCTCATCCTCGGCCTCCCCCTTCCTCTCCCCCCCTCCACCTCACTCACATACACTCTCCTCGTCAGTCTTTCACTCTCCATCCTTTCCACATGCCCAAACCACCTTAACGTGTTTCTCCTAACGCTTCCTATCACCTCCACAAGCACACCACAACGCTCCTTCACTTCCTCATTTGTTAGTCTGTCTCTCCATGTGACTCCACATGCATCTCTCAGATAACTCATTTCCACTGCTCTCATTCTTGACTTCTGTCCTTCCAACAGGGTCCAAGCTTCACTTCCATATGTTAAGAGTTGGTATCACAATACTGACATGTAAAAACTTTTTCACTTCCATGCTCACCTCCCTGTTTCTTATCACTGCTTTCAACGAACCAGCAACCTTCCTTCCCTGCTGCACCCTTTCGAGCACTTCACCCTCCAGATGTCCATCCTTACTCATCACACTACCCAAGTACTTAAATGCACTCACATTCTCCACCATTTGGTGGTGGCCAGAATCAGAGTTCAAACAAGATGGAGGAAGAGAAGAAGGGAAAGACAGGAGGAAGTATGTGTTACAAGGAGGGTAGAATAGTTACAAGAGGATGGAATAAAGGCTGAATATAAAATGGAAGTGGAGGAGCGATTGGGTAAATATAGATTGGAGCAGATGGGGGACATGGAGGGTGTGTGCAAGGTATTCACAGAAGAAATCTGTGCAGCATGTGAGGTGGTGTGTGGGGTGAAGAGAAGACGAAAGGGGGTTCAGGGAACAGCCTGGTGGACTGAAGAGGTGAGAGAGGCTGTGGCACAAAAGAAGAAAG